>JAYJMB010066323.1:0-25166 GCA_036873735.1 Pouteria campechiana
AATTGATAATCTTTAGGCTGCCACTCAGTATTCATCATTTACACTTTAATTCTTATACCAAAATTCAAGGGCTTACACCTTCTTCCCCCATCTCTCAAATTGAAAATTTTAACTTGTTTTGGCAAGAAGGATTAGTAGAAAATGTAAATACATGTGATTTACAACATATAACACCAATTTCTTCTTGGATTCAAGGTGTGATAGCCATCCATTTTTTAAGATGAATTTTTGTAGGTGGGACCCACCAGGGAGAATTCAAAATAAAGGTATGGGATTTGTTAAACAAGTTGATAAACATGTGTATGCTATTGTTTTAGTGAATAATTGATTAAATCATGTTGATTGAATGAACTTAGGTAATTAGGGTTTTGCAAAAAAATAAAATTTGGACAATACGAGCTATAATTGGTGTAATTAATAATTAATTATTATTTTAATTAACTTAGGAGATTTAGTGTATATGAAATTTAAATTCAGTAAGTATATGTTGAAGGCAAATGGATATATCAAGCTATCCACTAATTGTTTATGAAAATTTCATTAGGAGGATGCAGTGTAATTAAGCCCTAATCACTCAAAGTTAAGCCCTGCTTTATCCATGTATTAATGAGGCATTGAAATAATGTCAAATAGATGAAATTAAGGATAGTAGTTAAGTATGAACAGAGTGTTATCTCACTAGACTAACTGGCTGGTTTCTAGCCAACTTTAGCAAGTTTAAATCATATTTAAGTTACATTTTGAAATGATTTCTTGATTAGGATTGAAGAGGGATATGTGTGCTTTTTAAAATGTCCAAGATCATGTAAATTGGGCATCAAGATCTAGAGTTATGATGCCACAAAGTGGGCCACACGTGAACAGGACATTGAAGTTAAGGCTTATCAAATACCCCTTTTGACCTTGATTAAGACCTTATCAAATGATTTAATTTTGTAAATATAAAAATATGGGTTATATTAAATATTTTGTATTAGAAATCTAAAAATTTTTGTGGAAAAATTCAAACAAAACTAAGTCCAAAAAATAAGGGAAATAAATACCAAAAAATTTGCCCGCTGCCCATTTTATTAATTTTTGTTGATCTTCGTATTTTATTTTTTGTTTCAACAAAACTAAGTCATTTTGAACTAAAATTTTTATAAAAATTCTATTATGTTATTTTTAATCAATAAAAATATTTTTAGATGAAAATGAATAAGAAATTTTTGTATATAATTTTTATTTTATATTTTTGTGTTTTATTTTTAATTTGCTAAATTTAAATTATAAATATCTGATATTTTGGTCATATAATTTTGATACTATATGGAACTTACAAAAAAATTTCAGATCAAAATTAGATGGATAAATTAGAAAATAAAAAAAAATTATTTAGGATTTTTTTTATATATGGTTTAACCCTGGGAGTGCTAGCGTTTTTAGTTTTTGGTGCCTGGTTAGGATGGAGCCCTATGTGGCTCATATATTCATTTTATGATGTCCATGGAGCCGACATGTATCTACCATGTGGCGAGGAGTGGCCTGGTTAGCCAAGAGGCAATTTTTTGGGCAGCAGGCATGGCCGAGCGCTACTATCAACATGGATAGCCTGTGTTCTTTGATTTGACCTAAGTAACTAATGTAGGCATGCTTAGTGGTGAACTGGTACTCTTATGAGATGATGAGGGCGGGGTGCCACTATATACAACAATTTAACAGTGTGGGCCTGGCAAGCTTTTAGCCGGGATGGACCCAACGCACTACAGAGTGAAGGCTACTATTTTGGATTTGGTGTACCTCCCAAGTGGAGTAGGTGGATGATGGTAGTGCAAAAATGAAATTATGTAAAATGCAATGAGATACATTAGGTTGAAAAATCTGATTATTATGCTTCATTATATTAATGAAAATTTCTTATATATGTATATGTAAATAAGATATGGGATTCATATGATATGTGTAGGATTTTCTAACATCGGGGCGACAAGTCAAGTTTGAAGAGATGTGGATTATGAAGTGGATTATTCTAAGGTAAGTAGGCTGTGCATGTTTGCCTGTGTGATTTGGTGGGGATAGTGATTATCCCCTCAGTGATTTGATAATGTCCTTATATGTGAATATATAGATTGATAATTATGTATGTGACTTAGATAGGATTATAAATATCCCATTTCTTATTGCTTGCAATATGAATATGTATGAGAATTGGGATTAGTAAAAATCCCAAAATGCTATAATATGAACATGTCTTTGATTGTTATATAATACAGCATCGTGATATGTTATGTTAATGTATAGTTTGGAAGGGGATAATAATTACTATTGTTATTCTAGTATATGGATGTTTGAATTAAGGGATTTTAGTTATCCCATGAATGTAAATTATAATATATCCATATATGTTATGTATATGTGTAATTTGGGATAAGTGATTATCCCAGAGCATATAATTTACTTTAGAATGTGCAATTAATGATATATTCTTCATGCTATGACATATTAAGATGTTGTATTGAATTTGAAAACATATCTATTTGGATTGGTGTGTGGGATACCTTATAAATCCCTATTTACTTAGATGGATGAGATTTTGTTGATTTTGTTTGAATTATTGATTGTCATGCAGTCTATTTACGAAGTCTATTTAGACTCACCCTTGTTTTATTTTTATTTTAGTTGACAGGTCAAGTCCAAAAGAAGCAAGATTGGTAAGAAAGTATAATAGTTGAATTTTTAATTGGAAAATTCTCATCTTGTGTATATTGTAATTGTAATTAATTTATGTCTCATGATGTATAATTGTAATTTATAGACATATCGATGTAAGATTAGAGTGTGAGGTGTATGTTGTATGTGGAATGAAAATTGTATGGTGGTGTGGTGGATTCATTATCATCATGATGCAGCCGCGGTCCTAGGGGAGCCAGTGGATTGTAAGAATATTGTGTTGATGACTAGAGAAATATTGGAGTGTATAATTTCTTACTTTTATGAATTATAATGAAAAAATGTATCATAATATGTGATGAATGTTTGTACCTAGGTGGATAGCCCTATTTTTAAGGGTGACTCTGTCCAATTTTATATAAAAATTAGGTCAACTAAAAAAAATATCAATGCAACCCACCTTGGAAGTGGAAAAATCATGGTATGATCATATAGATTTATGGTATAAAATGGAGTAACTGCCCCAAGAGGGCGGGACGTTGCAGGTGGTATCAGAGCTGGAGTATGGTATGGTATTTTTGATAGGCTGCAAAACCATGATAACAATGGTTATATGAGGAGTTAGAAAATGACATGCCCATATGAGTTGAAGAATAATTGGTTCAAGGAAAGGTATGCCTTGAGATGTAGATGATAACTGCGTAAGTGTAAAAGTGCTTAGGTGGCACAGATAATGAATATGAGAAATGAAGAAACTATAGAGTTTCATAAATAGATAATTGATTGAACTAATTAACCAAGAAGTACAAGTGCATATTTTCCCCCCTATATATGTTTTGTGGAATTGTTGTGTTAAACTAAGACTAGAAGAATCTTTGTGATAAGTATGCTTTGAATAACGGAATTGTTATTGTTATGTGATAAGTGTTAGTGGGAAATGTGTATAGGTGTCGAATGTTTAATTGTATGATATTTTATATGTACTTTTGTTATTGTCCTGATTACATGATAATTTATATGTCTTTATCATTGTTATTGGTTGTTTGGTTTATACATCGTGTGAATGCATATGATATGCATGAGTAACATGGTCATTGTATTTCCTAGAATGGGGTGAGATATGCATAGTATGTGAAAACATATGCTCGGATTGTAATGCATGATAGTGCATGGACATGATGCTTGTGATTATCATGAAAGATGCATGGAAGTAACGTGTTATCATGGTATCTACATGAAATGGCTATGTGATTAACATAGATATGCTTGAATATGTGTGATTGGTAATGTTTTGTATGGTACATCGAGGTGGTTAAGCCCCAGCTGAAGGGAACTGAAGCCCCGATGGTGGGGTGATGGAGGCCTGATGGAGGGGGGTGGTAAAGCCTCTGAGGTTTATTCTATATATGCATTGAGGTTTGGATACCTACTATGATAGCCCTATTGATTATTTATTATAAGACATATATTATCTAATGGATAGATTGGCAGAGGTGTCACCAACGCTGATCAATTGAAGAATGATTAACACCTTTGGGGTGATGGCTGCTAGGGTGGCAGTATAGTGGCATTAGTTTGATAATGTAAGAATTGACTAAAATATAAAAAGATATGATATATAATGAATCACGATATACTGTATAAGATTGAGCCTCTATAGTATGTATCATTAAAAATCAAAGGCTATATTTAAGTCTCTAGATTGATGTGAATAGTGAGTCTGACATCCCAATGTTACAGTGAGGGCTAGATGTTATAGTTAGCATTGCTATTACCACCATGAGTCTAGCAACATTCATGACTAGGAGATACAAAAATTCACTAATCATACATTAATAGGGAGAGGAAAATGATAAGTTATAACGAATGAATTGCTATATAAATCTATAATAAATTTGGAAAGATGATGATTATAATTTTTCACTTGGCTGTGGCATTGTCCACTTGATATGGCTTCATATGATTGACTAGTGGCTGAGTCCACTTAGATTGATAGCCTCCCGTGCATGGTATTATTTGTTGGCAAATGGGATATAATGGGCATGAGCATGGTATGACTGAGATGTGCTTGTATGATGTGCATAATATATGAACAATGCACATGACAGTGAGTGCTAGTGTGGTAGCATGTATGGATGCAACATGTGTGGTATATCATGCATTATATGTGTGTGGCCTAGCGCTAGCCAGTTGCATATATATTCAATGAATCTGACTGTATGTATGAACCATTAAATATGACTATATGCCATAGTATTGGCATTGGTTGTAAAATTCATTATGAGTATATCATATTGATTTGATTGTGTTGATGCAAGTTATAGAGATATGATATCTTTGTTAAAGGTGAGATCATGAGGATTAGAATGGATATACTTTGGCTGCTTTAAATATTAGAGTGTGTAGTGGAAACGTAGGACAGGGAATAAGAGATATGATCTGATATTATGACTTGGGGACTGATATTTGAAGTATCGAGTATGAAACTTTTTATAAGGAGGGTGGAATGTAAGGCCCTGAAAATTTCAGATATGTGAGTTTTAATTTTTTGTTAATTTTTATTGGATCAACATGAAGTATATTAGAGTATAATTAAATTTTTGAGAATTTATCATGGAAAACTTATGGAATTAAGTGGATTATTAATATAAACATGAGGATGAGGTTGGGAATATATCAAAGTGTGTTAAATAAGTGATTTAATTAAGAAAAAAATGAATTTAAATGAAAGGAGCACCAGATGTGTATATATTGAAAAAAATTAAATTTTGTTATGGAAAAATTATGAAAATGGATGGAATATCCATAATAATGTGAGGATGAGGAGGACACACATTAATCAATAATTAACAAGTGAAGAAAAATTGAAAAATGCATGTAGAAAGGTGAAATGCTGAGTATGCCCGTAAATTTTGATAAATTTTAATTTATATCAATTTTAATTAGGAAATACAAATTAAATTATGGAATATGACATATTAAATAAGTGCAAACTATTTTGGGCATATGACTTGCAAATAGGATATCCCACATGTATCAATGGAATGAATTAAAGGAGGTTGGGAAAGTGTAAATTAAGTGCATGTGCATGGAGTGTTATAGGGTAGCGAACCACCGGATCATTTAACACAAAAGGAGATGGCAATGGCCATCTCCTCAATGCTATTCTCATTGCCACCCCCTGCTCATGCTGAAACCTTCTTCCCCCATCTCTCAAATTGAAAATTTTAACTTGTTTTGGCAAGAAGGATTAGTAGCAAATGTAAATATATGTGATTTGCAGCATATAACACCAATTTCTTCTTGGATTCAAGGTGTGGCAGCCATCCATTTTTGAAGATCAATTTTTGTAGGTGGGACCCACCAGGGAGAATTCAAAATAAAGGTATGGGAGTTGTTAAAACAAGTTGATAAACATGTGTATGCTATTGTTTTAGTGAGTAATTGATTAAATCATGCTGATTGAATGAACCTAGGTAATTAGGGTTTTAGAAAAAAATTTGGATAATATGAGCTATAATTGGCATAATTAATTATTATTTTAATTAGCTTGGGACATGATTCAGTGTATATGAAATTTAAATTCAGCAAGTATATGTTGAGGGCAGATGGATATAACCAAGCTGTCCATTAATTGTTTGTGGAAATTTCATTAAGAAGATGCTATGTAATTAGGCCCTAATCACTCAAGGTTAAGCCCTATTTAATCAATGTATTAATGAGGCATTTAAATAATTTCAAATAGATGAAATTAAGCATGGCAATTAAGTATGAACAGAATGTTATCTCATGACTGATAGGCTGGTTTCTAGCCAACTTTAGGCAAGTTTAAATCATATTTAAGTGACATTTCGAAATAATTTCTTGATTGGGGATTAAAGAGGGATATGTGTGCCTTTTAAAATGTCCAAGATCATGTAAATTGGGCGTCAAGATCAAGAGTTATGATGCCACAAAGTGGGCCACACGTGAACAGGACATTGAAATTAAGGCTTATCAAATACCCCTTTTGACCTTGATTAAAACCTTATCAAATGAATTAATTTTGTAAATATAAAAATGGGTTATGTTAAATATGTTGTAATAGAAATATGAAAATATTTGTGGAAAAATTCATACATTAATAAGTCCAAAAAAATAAGGGAAATAAATACAAAAAAACTCGCTTTCTGCCCATTTTACCAATTTTTGTTGATCTTTGTATTTTATTTTTTGTTTCATCAAATTAAGTCATTTTGAGTTAAAATTTTTGCGAAAATTCTATTATGTTATTTTTAATCTATGAAAAAAATTTTAGATGAAAATGAACAAGAAATTTTTGTATATAATTTTTATTTTATATTTTTGTATTTTATTTTTAATTTGGTAAATTTAAATTATACGTATCTAATATTTTGGTCATACAATTTGATACTATATGGAACTTACAAAAAAATTTTAGATTAAAATTAGATGGATAAATTAGAAAATAAAAAATTTTATTTAGGATTTTTTTATTAATGTTTTAACCCCAGGAGTGCTAGTATTTTTAGTTTTTGGTGCCTAGTTGGCACGAAGCCCTGTGTGGCTCATATATTCATTTTATGATGGCCAAGGGGCCGACATGTATCTGTCATGTGGCGAGGAGTGGCTTGGTTAGCCAAGGGGCGATTTTCTGGGTAGCCAACATGGTCGGGCACTACATCGGCTTGGATAGCTTGTGTTCTTTGATTTAACCTGAGTAACTGATGTAGGCACATTTAGTGGTGAACTTATACTCTTTTGAGACAACGAGGGTGGGGTGCCACTATATACAGTATTGTGGCTGTGTGGGCCTGGTAAGCTTCTAGCTGGGATGGACCCGACGCACTACAAAGTAAAAGGCTACTGTTTTGGATTTGGTGTGCCTCCTAAAGTGGAATAGGTGGATGACAGTAGTGCAAAAATAAAATTACGTAAAATGCAATGAGATGGATTAGGTTGAAGAATCTGATTATTATGCTTCATTATATTAATGAAAATTGTTTATGTATATATATATATATGTAAATAAGATATGGGATTCATATGGTATGTGCAGGATTTTCTGGCATCGGGGCGACAAGTTAAGTTTGAAGAGATATAGATTATGAAGTGAATTATTCTAAGGTAAGTGGGTTATGAATGTTTGCCTATATTATTTGGTGGGGATAGTGATTATCCCTTCAGTGATTTGATAATGTGCTTATATGTGAATATATGGATTGATAATTATGTATGTGACTTAGATGGGATTGTAAATATCCCATTTCTTATTGCATGCAATGCGAATATGTATGAGAATTGAGATTAGTAAAAATCCTAAAATGCTATGATGTGGACATGTCTTTGATTGTTATATAATACAACGTTGTGATATTTTATGTTAATGTATAGTTTGGAAGGGGATAGAAGATATTCCCTACTTATAATTGCTATTTTTATTCTAGTGTATGGATGTCTGAATTAAGGGGTTGTAGTTATACCATGAATGCAAATTGTAATATATGCATATATGTTATGTATATGTATGATTTGGGATAGGTGATTATCCTAAAGCATATAGTTTACTTTATAATATGCAATTAATGTTATATTATTCATGCTGTGACATGTTGAGATGTTGTAGTGGGTTTAAAAACGTATCTATTTAGATTGGTGTGTGGGATACCTTATAGATCCCTATTTACTTGGATGGACGAGATTTTATTAATTTTAGTTGAATCATTGATTGCCACGCAGTCTACTTACAGATTCTATTTAGACTCACCCTTGTTTTATTTTTGTTTTAGTTGACAGGTCAAGTCCAAAAGAAGCAATATTGGTAAGAAAGTATAATAGTTAAATTTGTATTTTTTTGGTTGTATGGTAATTGGGAAATTTCCACCTTATGTATATTGTAATTATAATTACTTTATGTCTCATGATGTATAATTGTAATTTATAGGCATATCGATGTAATATTGGAGTGTAAGGTGTATGCTATATGAGGAATGGAAATTCTATGGTGGTGTGGTGGAGTCATTGTCATCATGATGCAACCGTGGTCGTAAGGGAGCCTATGGAGTTATAAGGATGTTGTGTGGATGACTAGAGAAATATTGGAGTATATAATTTCTTACTTTTATGAATTATAATGAAAAAATGTATCATAATATGTGATGAATGTTTGTACCTAGGTGGACAACACTATTTTTAAGGGATACTCTATTCAATTTTTTATAGAAATCAAGTCAACTAAAAAAAATATCAAAGAAACCCACCCTAGAAGTGGTAAAATCATGGTATGTTCATGTGGATTTACGATATAAAATGGAGTAACAACCCTGGGTAGGCGAGGCGTTACACAAAAAGACCATGGTTTGGATTTCTAAAATAGTTGCAATTACAGTAAATGCAAATCAATCTCCTAACATTAGAGTAGTGGCACCCAAGGAGCAATGAGTATAAAGTTTGCTGCCACTAACCCCCTAGACCCATTCACAAATGGGTACCACAGTTTAAAACCTAACCTTGTCATTGTAGATGTGTCTGAGAGCCACAAAAAGTAGCACATGGTACATTGACGATGATTGCTCAAGGCACGTGATAGGGGAAAAGGAGTTGTTCATTGAGTTGAAAGAGAAAAATGGTGAAACAATAACCTTCAGAGATAATGAGAAAGGTAGAGTGGTTGGGATTAGTAAGGTTGGTCAACTACATTCTATAGTTATTTCTGATGTTCTATTAGTTGAGGGATTGATGCATAATCTTCTGAGTGTTAGCCAATTCTTTTGATATTGGATATATGATAATGTTTGAGTCTCATATTTGTTCTGTCCTAGATTAGCTTGACTCGATTATAGTTCTAGGCAAAAGGAATGGAAATTTGTATATTGTAAACTCATGTGATATCCAAGCTAGATGTCTTATTAGTCATGATGAGTCGTTATTGTGGCATAAAGGATTAGGACATGCCAACAAAGACATGATTGAAAGATTATACCGAAAATACCTTGGAGTTAGCTTACCTAAACTGAAATTTGATAAAGTACAGTTGTGTGATGCTTGCACAAGAGGAAAGCAAGCAAAAGAATCTTTCGAATCAAACAGAAAAGTGTACACAACTAAACCTCTTTAGTTGCTACACGTTGACTTAGTGGGATCAACAAGAATTGGAGTCTTGGAGGAAAAGTATTGTGCATATGTCATTGTTGATGACTACAATAGATATGCCTGGGTGATATTTCTTGCATCCAAAGATGAGGTTTTTTAATTCTTTGAGATCTTTTCCAAGTGTGTGCAGAATGAACAAATCTCTCATACAGTTGCCCTTAGGAGTGATCATGGTGGAGAGTTTGAAAACCATAAGTTCATAACCTACTATGAAAATAATTGGTTCTTTCAAACTTTCTTTGTATCAAGAAAACCCCAGCAAAATTGGGTAGTTAAGAGGAAGAATAAGACATTGCAAGAGATAGCAAGGACCATGCAGAGTGAATATAATCTGCCACAATATTTTTAGGTTGAAACTATGAATATAGCTTATTTTATTATCAATAGAATTCATACTAGGCCAATACTCAATAAAACTCCATTCAAGTTGTATTATGACAAGAAGCCCATATCATTTTTCCATACTTTTGGTGGCAAATGTTTCATTCTTAACAATGGAAAAGGAAACGTTGGAAATTTGGATAGCAAATCTGATGAAGGGATATTCCTTGGATATTTCATTGCTAGCAAGGCATTTATAGTCTACAACTTGAGTAGTAGAACTATAGAGGAGTCTATTCATGTGAAATTTGAGGAATCTACTAATTGTTCAAAGAGAACACGTGATTTTGATGATGAATCAGATAGACTCATAGTAGACGTGGAGAGAATGAATTTGCAAAATCAAGATAAGCATAGTCCACAGACAGAAACAATAAGGGATGGAGCAAACAAACTAACTAAATTGTCCACAATTGAGGTAAATGAAAGAGGTAATTCTTATTTTCCCAGATAGAGTTAGGATTAGATTATCTTATCCATGCATCCATTTACTCATACTCAACATAGTATATAATCAAGGAATACCAATTATTCCCAAACTAGGTACCCATTACATTACACAATTAAATCATACATGTGGAAATACAAGTAGCAAAGAATATATATCATAACAAACATACTTGTACGTAACAAATGGGATATCCACTATCCCCATCCGTTCATACATGCTCGTACAAATCATGGGATATCCGTTATCCCCATCCAGCAATACAGTCATCCAAAAATAGCCTACTTACTTCATTGAAGTACAATTTCATAAATCTTCAACTCATCTATCCATTCCACCACTTAGCTCCCAAGTGAATCCTACATATATAACATATAATACAATTCAAATTTCATACGTCCAATGAGAATTTTAATTCTATTTCAGAAACTAGCCCAATGATTTCATTGGGCATGCTCTTATCTTCTTATTCAATCACATATCTCTCATTCACTCTCAAATACCTTATTTAGGATTCATTAGCCTCTCTAACTATCACTTCACTAAAATTCAAGTCCATAAAATATAACTTTCCATGGCCAATTAAGGACTGTAATTGATTAGGCAACACATCTTATTTCTGAGTGAAGTATTTCATCAAACATCAAACGTGCATAACTTAATTCATAACCTTTCAATAAGGTATTTTAAGGGAACTTTATTTCCGCCAACATACAATCACCATACAACCTAATTAGTAATTAAATACTCTTAAAAGTAAGCTAATTAGGCTCTTAATCCAATCAATTTACTACTTAAACACTTGGCACACAAAAGCCCTTTCTAATTATTGATTAGGTCATTGTTCTTAATCTATTTTCTCGGGTCCAATTAAACTCAAACCATTGTAATTGACTGATTAATCATTTTCCCCCATGAATTTAATAGCAATTCATGAAATTTTTCCAAAATCACTATTCATGAAACCCTACCAAAGCATAATTCATAAAATGAATTAGGTAAAAGCAGTTTACCTTCAATTTTGGGAGTTTCTTACTCTCCCACGAAGATCCAACCTCCATATGCAAGAATCCCCCCCCCCCCCCCAATCACGACCAAAACGGATTTTCCTTCTCTTGGCACCACCCCAAATAGTTAGGGTTTATGTCTAGATCCAAGGTTGATGGCTTTTTCAATTAAAATCATGTAAATCCTAGCTAAAATGCCATAAACATGGGGCAAAAAGGGCTAAAAATCAGTTGAGACAAGAGGGAGGGAAGGAGCAGTTGAATGAAGAAGGGAGGAAGGGCTAAAGCCCTTTAAAAATCAAAAAATGCAGAGCACCTCACCGCATTGGTGCCATGGATCTTCCATCTAGCATCGTGGGCCAAAACCCGTTGCTTGCTAAAACGCTACCTTCTTCCGAGTGGCACCGCGATCCCAAATGTCGCTGCCCCATTTTGTTTATTTTCTTCCTCTTTATTTCACTTCTTTTTCTTACATTTTTAGCCATTATTTTTTCACATTAAGTATATTCGATATAAACCTCAATTATTTCCTTTTTATAGCACATGAAAATACATACAAATAATGGAAATAGTGTCATTTAAATCACCATAACATATTCCTCACAACTTCATAAATTCATATACTTTGTTTCTTCTCCCTTTTGGTTCTTTGCTTCTCATACCTTTTGGCCATGATTTTTTTTCCACATAATATATCATTAAAATACATAACAATTGCCCTTAATTTAGCCAAGATCATGTCCAAACACATGGACCCTTAATCACTCTCCTTATTTAACAACTATTTTCAAACTTTCATAATTCATTCTTCTAGATAATGGAGCAAAAATTTCCACATTACAATTCATCCCCACTTATATTAACACTAAAGACAACTACAATGTGTTCCAATATATAATTACCCAAAAATCAAAACCATGGGTGTTACAAACCACCCCTCTTACAAAAAGTCTCATCCTCAAAACTTTAAGCATCATTCTTAAACTATTAATTTATTCAGGCGAACTATTTCACACCTTGCAGATTGGTATCCTCGTGATACACCACGCAAGTTGTGGCTTTTTGATCTTATAACCTAATCATTCAAGAGTTGTTCACTTTTACTAATGGTGGTGCTTAAAGTGCTAATACACTCAAGCCAACTTTGGCATTATCACTAAATATCACTTGAACCCATATAAGATTTTCAATTATTAACTAGTCTAACCAAATTGCAAATCAATTATGTCAAGACCATATTAATTGTCACCAAGTTTCGATAATATTTCACAACATGCAAAAATATTTGATCATTCAATTGATTTCATGGGGATTTACTAGAATAGTCAGAGCTTAACATGTAGTTCTTCTTATCCAGTCTATAAGTATATTAAATAAAATAGCATCATTAACATTCAGAATACCCATACTACAAGGCCTTCCTTTGATTTGTTCCAATTTTCATTTTCCTTTCATCATAGGAGTCTTCCTTCTATTCATTATTTTTCCTAGTATAATGATGGCACCACACTCATACACAATTAAACACTTATGCAACTTATCAATCTAGGTACATGCTCATGATGCACATATTATTATAACAAACTCACATCCATCCTCTCATATCCTTTCTTTCGAGGTGTAATTATCCAATCCTTTTAGTCATATTCATATAATTTGAATCCAGCTCATACACAACCTTTAATCCCTACACTGGTATGTACCTTCCCATGCCCATAAGAAATTTTTCATAATCAGCCTTATTACCAAGGCATATCATTCTCCGATCATGACTATGACAGGTTTCATCATGTCTCGCCTTATTGCCAAGGCATCCACAGTCACATATTATCATCATTTTCCAACCATAAGTATGATAGATTTCATTATCTACATGTATACACATTTACTATTTCATAAAATTTACCAATTATAATTACCATCTTGTCCCCTTTTTCAATGTACAATTGGATTGCCCCTATACCTCGACTATTAATGTTGTCGGATCCATGATAGCAACATGTGCTTCCTATGGTATCTTGGCTTCATTGCAACATAGGAATATCAGGTGCATCATTCACATTTACTGAGGGAATCAAAGAAATTAATTACAAAGGCTTGCTATTTTATACATTATAAGTCTGTATCTTATACATTGCATATAGATTAATCTTACATGTTGTAATTTCTCATACTATCTTTCATGTTTTAAATATTTTACAAGTATCCCACTTTATTCATTTTATCAGGATGTCCAAATCATTAAATCAATCATGCCATCAAAGTAGAGTGTCTATCAATTATATAAACTATGCCATCACCATGGCATAGCGGCACCCCATGGGTGTTAATTGTATATGAAACTATGCCACCCCCATAGCATAGCAGTACCCCATGGATATCTATCGTAGCTATGATCCACACACACCCCATGAGTGTCGTATCAAATCTATCAAAACCATCCAGGCATCTCAATATCGGGCCATTTAGGCCTTCACCCTACACAGATGTCAAGTTACCTCTGAGTATTATCATTTTCCAGGCATAATCATAACATATTGGTGGATTTTTGGGGGTTTCTCGACACTATCATAGTCATATTACCTCATGTCTGTACCCCTTAAGCATCCTCATGTCATCTCAAATTTAGACTAGTTGGGCTTTTGGGCATATCATTTTTAGAACATATTACTAGCCTTATCATTCAGGCTTTATCACTTCTATTATCATCATGATGCGCAATAGTACATTCATGCCACCTATGTAATTGTTTATTTTCAAAGCACTATCATGTTCATTCCACATAAGCTACTAGCAATCAGTCATTAATTCAATACATATGCAGTTCTAGGATAAGTTAAAACTTATGACAATGCAATATAATCCACATATTCAGGAGATAACATTCTTATTTAGCCTCACACACCAATATATAGGTTACACATGCTCAAAAGCAATATTCCTTTTTCATGCATACATCATGTTAGCATTATCATATCAATTCACGAATATCATGCTTAGATCCATCACATTTTAAGTTTCATGACAATGCAATATGTACTCTTGCCCCAATGCATACTTCCTCATTACTAGCATATTAATATTTCACTAAGATTAAACATATTTTTCCAATAGAACAATAGTAAGTCATCCTTACTAAGATACATTCATCATCAATATATTTACGATTAGGACTCACTAAGAATAACAATACAACTTCTGGCTAAAAATTCCCTTACATTAGTCTTTTAAAACTTTTAGGTTAATACTCTCCCATATTCCCATGGGTTAATAAACTTGTATGAAGCATGTCATTTCCTATCTTTTTCTAGTAATCATTATCATTATGGTTCTGAGACTCATCACATACCCTATTGCCGTGGTATTATTGAAACATAGCTTTGATTCTATTCTGTCTAGGGGCCTATGAGTTTTTCCCATTTCCCTATATTTTTTCATTTCTAAGGGAAAATTCTGTCAAAAATCCAGCAGAGTCTACTCTAAAATATAAGGATCTACACCTGGCATACATTCGATCATAAAAAATTAATATTTTAATAATTATAAACTAATAATACTAACCACAAAATTCACACCCACAGCTACCTAGATCGTGTCACACCATGATGACAATAACTAAAATATTACAAATCCATTCATAATATTATCTACATTTACCACTATGACTTGCCAATAGATTATTCATTTACGTACCCAAAACACATCAATAATTAATTTATTACCATTTTTGAATGAATATAAAAGGAATACACTCCAACTCCAATTCTTATAAAAGACAATATAAATCATCATCTTTGGGCTTCCTTGCTTGACCAGTCCACTAAAAAAATTATTAAGAAGGCATAAGTCTAGGGAAACTCAATAAGTAGGTAGAATAGAAAATATAGTAAAATAGAAATGACATGTTGTAAATTAGAACATGTATAAATAAATCGTAATGTAATCATGAGAATATACTCATGAGGTTCAAGTCCTCATCATTCCAATATATGTTCTACACCATTCTGTCATATTAGATATCATAAACTAAACATGTATACTTCATACCATAATAGTGCCATATAGGCACTTCATATTACAATTGTGCCATTCGGGCATAAAATATATTATGACTATGTCACAACTATGTCATTCGGGCATAACATATATTATAACTATGTCATATAGGCATAAAACAATCTATGTATACCATTTTAGAATATTTCTCATTCCATCAACATATATAGTTACATAATACAATAAACAATTTGCTTTTGGGATATTCATAATCCCCATCCATACACATGTTAGGGAATACACTATACCTTCATCCACAGATCCATTTACTCATACTCAACATAGTATATAATCAGGGAATACCAATTATTCCCAAACTAGGTACCCATTACATCACACAATTATATCATACATGTAGACATACAAGTAGCAAATAATATATATCATAAATAAACATACTTGTACACAACAAATGGCATATCCACTATCTCTATCCATTCATACATGGCCATACAAAACATGGGATATACGTTATCCCCATCCTGCAATACATTCATCCAAAAATAGGCTACTTACCTCATTGAAATACAATTTCATAAATCTTCAACCCACCCATCCATTCCACCACTTAGCTCCCAAGTGAATCCTACATATACAACATATAATACAATTGAAATTTCATATATCCAATGAGAATTTTAATTCAATTTCAGAAACTTGCCCAACGATTTCATTAGGCATGCTCTTGTCATCTTGTTCAATCACATATCTCCTATTCACTCTCAAATACCTTATTTAGGATTCATTAGCCTCTCTAACTATCAATTCAAGTCCGTTAAATATAACTTTCCATGGCTATTTAAGGATTGCCTTAGATTAGCTAATACATCTTGTTTCATGTAAGGTGCATCACTTAATTCATAACCTTTCAACAAGGTATTTTAAGGGAACTCTATTTCCGCCAACATACAATCACCATAGAACCTAATTAGTAGTTAAATACTCTTAAAAATAAGTTAATTAGGCTCTTAATCCAATCAATTTACTACTTAAACACTTTGCACACAAAAGCCCTTTACAATTGTTGATTAGGTCATTGTTCATAATCTAGTTTCTCAAGTCCAATTAAACTTCAAATCATTATAATTAACTGATTAATCATTTTCCCCATGAATTTAATAGCGATTCATGAAATTTTTCCACAATCACTATTCATGAAACCTTACCAAAGCATAATTCATAAAATCAATTGGGGAAAAGTAATTCACCTTCAATTTCGGGCATTTCTTCCTCTGTCCCATGAAGATCCAACCTCCATATGCAAGAATCCTCTGCCAATCATAGCCAAAATGGATTTTCCTTCTCTTCCCACTATCCCAAATGGTTAGGGTTTATGTCTAGATCCAAGGGTGATGGGTTTTTCCTCATGTAAATCCTAGCTAAAATGGCATAAACATGAGGCAAAAAGGGCTATGGCATCAGGTTGGACTAGAGGGAGGGAAGGAACACTCGAATGAAGAAGAAAGGAAGGGCTAAAGCCCTTAAAAATAAAAAAAATATATCAATATTCCATTGACTCACTACATCGACACTGTGGCTCTGCCATCTGGTGCCGCGGTGCCAAAACCCCTTACTTGCTAGAACACTACCTTCTTTGAAGTGGAGCCACAGCCCCAAATGCTGCTGCCCCATTTCATTTATTTTCTTCCTTTTTATTTCATTTCTTTTTCTTACATTTTTAACCATCATTTTTCACATTAAGTATGTTCAATATAAAACCTTAATTATTTTCTTTTTATAGCCACATGAAAATATACACAATTAATGGAAATAGTGTTAATTAAATCACTAAGACAAATTCCTCACAACTTCATAAATTCATATACTTTGTTTCTTCTCCCCTGCTTCTCATACCTTTTTAGCTATGATTTTTTTCCACATAATATATCATTAAAATATGTAACAATTGCCCTCAATTTAGTCAAGATCATGTCCGAACACATGGATCCCAAATCACTCTCCTTATCTAACAACTATTTTCAAACTTCCATAATTCATTCTTCTACATAATAGAGAAAAAGTTTCCACACTACAATTCATCCCCACTTATATTAATACTAAAGACAACTATAATATGTTTCAACATATAATTACCCAAAAATCAACACCCTGGGTATTACATAAAGTCAGTCCAATGTGTTTCAGAAGTCCAAGTTTAAAAATCTCAACTCCAAGCTTCAAACATTGCTTTTTCAAGGTTAGTCAATTTGAAATTTAACTTTAGACATTGCCAACTCATCTCTAGACAAAGCCAGAGTTCTCTCATGCGATCGATGCAATTTACGCCACTTCTCAGCACAAAATCTTAACTTTGGACATAGAAACCCTTTTCGGACAAAGCTGAGTGAAGTCTGTTACAGGCTACACAATTCATTCAGTCTAAAATTTTAACTTCGGGCAATGTTGGAAGCCTTCAGACAATGAGAACCCATGAGAATGCTTCAACAGGCAGAAAATCTTAATGATTCGCTTGCATTTAATGAGCATCATCTTCTTCAATGGGAAGATTTTGATCCCAGTTTAAAAGGAGTAAAGAGAGGTCATTCCACAAGTTAGAAATTTTTTGAAAGAGCTTATAGAGCATTTACTCAAATATTAAAGTTTTTCTTTAAACTCCACTACGCAAAATGTCAGCTGCATTCAAAGAACATCCTCTACAATAAGTTTTCAGAGTTCGATATTCTCTATGTTTATTACAAACATTTATTTCTAGTGCATTTTTATTTTTTTACAAATCAACCTATGTAAGAGGCATTTTTATTAAATATTATTCATTATTTGAGATAGCAAGCGAGGGGCTTACTAATTGTGTATAAGTTTTTTGGTTAGCTTGGAAACCAATGGTTGTGAAAGTTCATTGGTGAGCTTGAAAACCAACAGTCGTATAAGTTTGTTAGTGAGCTTGGAAACCAACGTGTGTAAAGTTTGTTGGTGAGCTTGTAAAACCAACAAGTGATTAGTGGAACCTGAGTGCGGTAAGTAAGGCTGACTTAGAGAGTGGAGTAAGTGTTGTGTTGGATTGAACCACTATAAAAATACCATCGTCCTGTACTTTGTGATCTATTTTCCATCTTTTCAGCACTTTATCTTTATCTTGGCCAAAAATTTTAAAGGATCAATTCACCCCCTCCCTCTCTTGAACCACCATTAGAGCGAGACCAACACTGATATGTAATTTTAACTATGAAACACAAAAGTCATGGATTAGTGATAAAGAAATTGATATGTCTCTTGAAGAAATTAGAGAAACTCTAAATTTGCCTAAAGTTGGTAATCAGAGAATTGAGTGGCCATCCTCAAAAGGAAAACTATTTTCTGACTCGGCTGGTGTGGAAATAAATGAAAAAGAGAACTATCTGCATGAAAGTCATCTGGACTTAAACCTCAAGCTAGACCATTTTATGATAATCAATAACATACATCCAAAGATTGGAACAAAAGATTAGATATCAAACGATGTGTACTAAAATCCATAATCCACAAGCCACACCTTCAACTCCTAGGAAACCTACTAAGAAACTCAAAATGAGTTTCCAAGAAGTTCAAACTAGAAAAGACATAAATCAAAAAGTAGCCTTTACTTTGAAATCTCAAAACAAGTCATTCACAACTCAAGATCTTTCATTCCCAGATTTTAAAGATCCTAAATTTCTTGCCAGCATTATCATGCTAAAGAATCCTCCTCACACACCCAAAAATTATAGGCCCAAACCTCTTCCAAGCATTGATCAATACTTACCCTTATACTTGGGAGACTTCAACATCCTTCCTCATCCCAACTAGTTCCTCAGCCTAACTCTAATCCCTCCATCTGCATTAAATCAGGTCCTCTTGCACCCAACTATCACACTATCCCAAACACCCTTGATTCTAATTTCTACTATCTTCCGAAAGATGTGTATCTAGAGCATAGGGATATGCACTTACATGCTTACTTGTTAGGCTTACCACTTCCTTTCCCAGAATTTTGCAAATCTAATCTATAGGGCAAGACTTGAGATCGTTGTTCTGCCCTCTGATCCTCCATCCACCATTTCTCCTTCTAAAACAACATCCTCCACTACTATTTCTTCTACCACTCCAAGTTTTTTTGTTGTTCCATCTTCCCTCTGATCCTCCATCCACCATTTCTCCTTCTAAACCAACATCGTCCACTACTATTTCTTCTACCACTCCTAATTTTTTTGTTATTCCATCTTCCACTCCTACTCCTCAACCTCCATTCTTGCCTAAGCACCCACCTAAGCCAGCCTCCTCATGTAAACCTCCTCCTTCCAAACCTAAGCCTGCTTCCAATCCTAAACCCTCTTGCAAAACCCCATCCAGAATTCCCTTCAGGCCTCCTCTTTCTGATCCTCCTCCTATGATCTTTCACTAAGAGGAATACATTCACAAGATGACTATAAATAACCAAGCTCTTAAAGCAAATCAACTTCCAGTCTATCATGAGTTGCTCTGTCCTGAAAATCAAGCTCGAATTCATCTTCTTCCCCCCATCGAAGTCCCATCTACCATCCCTCTTCTACCCACCTCTACTTCCCCTACAACAACAGCCATAGTCACTTCTCTAACACCCCCTCACACCTATTTCAAAAGACTCACGCCTGTCTCCAAGAAACCAAAACCTACCCAATAGTTGTTGCACATTTTTCCTCTCCATGTATTTATTCTTCTTGTTTTGTATGTAACAGTGACTTCATCTTTATACATTCTATGAGTATATTTGGATACATTGGTATTTGTATATGTCTTTGTATACATCATTCATCAATGAAATACCATTTCTGAATATTTCTCTCAATGTCAATTTCTTTCACATTTCCTATCTATTTTGCTTTCCCTCTTTGTGTCATTTTATTATGACAAAAGGGGGAGAAATAATAACATTAGAGTTCATTAAAGTGCACTCATTCAAGGGGAGTCATTAATATATCATTAGTAGGTGCACTTAGTATGGGGGACCTAAAAGTTTGCAGTGGAATATCTTTTCTAAGTTCCCTTATTGAATTTATACATGTTTTATCATTTTTGAAAGATAGTTCACTCAAATATTTTGTCATCATCAAAAAGGGGGAGAATATTGATACAAACCTCTTTACTTGGCTTGATTTTGATAATGAATGTAATTAAATAGCTAAGTTTTGATGATGTACAAAAACCTATGATTGAAGAGTTAAGGTACTGACAATTATGTTCTCTAGTATTACAGTGATAGGTATATAACATATTTAAGGAAATAACTTTAGAAATGTGGACAGCGCATTCAAGCTTACATTAGAGATAGATCCACCAAAATTAGAAATTAAAGGAAAAAAATGCAAATGCTCAAAAGTGGGATGAATCTGAACTTAGAAGAAGGATTTCAGATATTGGAATATATCTTAAGTCATGAGGAACAAGGTCAGCATACAAGAAGTTAAGTAAATATAAAAAGACAAAGTCATAGCTCCAATAAACAAAGTCTAAAATGATCTCAGAAGTATTTCAAACGTTTGATGCAAGTCTTCCAGACCAAGTTTCATTTGAAGGATATGTCTGGCATCTAATATGATCTTCTAAGTTACTTCAGAAATGCTTCAGATGTGCTGAAGTAAATACAAATGGATGCCTAATTTCAAGACATAAATAAGGTTTTAGATAACCTTCAAAAAAAGTTTCAAAAGGATAGTAGATGGTATAAAGCCATGTTTGAAGTACTAAAGCCTAAAGTCTCTGCATTAAAGTGTTAATAGCACTTTAGACATGTTGAAATATGGGTGCAACACATTTTAGATGTGTTGAAGCAAGTTAGCATGCATGGCTAAGTATCTCACACTGCTTCAGATGGGCTAAAATAATATTTTAGACATGTTGAAGAACTATTTTGAGGCACCAATTCAAGATAAGCATCGTCCATCATTTCAGATAGGATAAAGTATTTATTTCAGATGGATTGAAGAAGCATTACCCAACCTTATTCCATCGTTATGTAAGGAAGGCTATCTGAAATGATCTGAAGTACTAATCCATATGTTTCAAAGGCCAACCTCACATGGTCTGAAGTAGCAAACTTCTTTCCAATGAAGCATTAGTTATAGAAGTTTTTTTGCCTCCTTGGACATGATGAAATCTTGATCTCAATCAATCTAAATCTATGTCAATGCCTCGACAATTGAATATTTCAATGGTTAGCTCGCATTAATGGATGTTGTCCTCTTCAATGGGCATATTTCAAGTCCCAGTATCTAAGGAGTTAACAAGGGACAATCCAAGGTTAAGAAGTTAAGAAAGATAAGTGAGAAAGAGAATTTACTATCATTCAAGCTTTCTTCAACAATTTCAACTCCACGCACTAAATTGCAGATCTACATTCAAGGCCTTATCATCTACAACCTTCCGGAGTTTGATTTCAATAGCTTTAATTCCTTTATTTATTGATTGATTCTGTCCTTAATCTTTGTATATTCATCCTAAGTAAGAGGCACACACCTGTATAAGTTTTTCTTTCTATTAATTTGTTATAGCAATTAGAGAGACTTGCTATATATATAAGTTTGTTGGTTAGCTTGGAAACCAACATTTGTATAAGTTTGTTATTTAGCTTGGAAACCAACCTATGTTAAGTTTGTTAGTGAGCTTAGAAACTAATGGTTGTAAGAGTTAGTTAGTAATCTTAGGAAAACCAACCATTGTTAGTGGAACTTAAGTTTAGCAAAGAAGGCTAACTCAGAGAGTGGAGCAGGTACTAGGTTGAATTATACCACTATAAAAATATCCTTGTCTATGTGGAATGCGATTTATTCCATTTATTTTTAGCACTCTATTTTAATTTAGCCAAAAACATTTTAAAGCTCAATTTACACCCCAATTTACCCCCCCCCCCCCCCCCCCAAGCTTGAATGGGACCAACAAGATATTGTGTTTTAACTAGATGAAATCAATGGTTATTAATTCAATTTATGCATTAAATATTTTAATAGCATAAAATATTTATCCTTCATGGCTATTCACAAATACCTTATGATTTAGTCATTTTTTGGGGTAATCCGATCCATCCATTGAATTTAAGACATCCAAAAATATATAAAATAACTATTTAATCACCAAAGTCCAAGTTCTAAAGATATAAATCTCATTAAAAAAACTGCGTGCAAATAGTGTTACACATGAATAGTATCCTTAGTGAACATTGCTTAAATAGTGCATAAATAGTAAGTGAACAGTGATTAAATAGGTCTAAATATTGTTGAACAGTGATTAAATAGTAATACACAAATGAGAGTTAAGGCTATGTGAAGAGGGAATACAACCCTATTTATAAGCCATGGATTTCAAGTTAAAAGTCTAATGGAAAACATGCATTCCCAATCATGAGTAGGACCCACATCCTCATTCATCGCAGTTGCCAAATATACTAAATATGCAAATGAACAAGGATATTTATATCCACACAAGTGCATAAATAGTGGGAGTTTCTTGCTAGATTATTTTCAGCATACAAGGGGGGCCAAATTCCCACAACTCATTGCAAGATTTTCAAGGACATGTGGATATCAAAGGGCAATGTGGTGTGGATGATGGCTAACGCATATCCAGCATGAATAGGGTGTGAGTGAATAGAGTGTGCGGTGGAAATTGCAGCATGAATAGGTAGCTATTTCTAGCGTGGTCATGTGCAAAAGGATTTTCCTTGTTTGGGATTCCAGGACATGCAACAAACATATTTAGGGATGGTGTGGTGCGGTAGCGTGAAGGTAAGTTGATTTTAGTGTGAAGGGATATGCCTCATTGATGGGTTTTCACATGGCCGCATAGATTTCCATGGCTGCAAACCCACTAGATTCTCCCTTTTTTAATTCTTTTTCTATTTATTTTTTAATATTTTAGAAAGATAATCTAGATTTTTTTAGAATTTCTTGGGTGTTGATGAAAAAATAATATGAACAAATCATATTAAATCTCATCACTTTTAATCTCAATATTAAAAGTAAAAAATAAATATTTTAACCCCTTACTACATAAACTTATTTTAACACCCCTAAATTTAGGAAACTACTTACTCATATTTCAGAGAAAGATCTTGTCAAAAATCTAGCAGAGTCTCCCCTAAAATATGAGAGTTTTCAAACCTGTACATACATTCGATCATCCATGTACACCATATATATCCACAAATCCTCCTATATACACAGTCCCATGGACCAACTAGTAGTCTTATGCCATGAAAATAACTAAGAATCAATAATCAATGAATAATGAGAATTTAAACATCTCCTTATACATCATCCATCAATAAATGACAAGTCATATAATCCATTATAATCTCTCTTCAATAAATAATCAATAGTTAAATAAAGAATGTCACTCCATCGCCGTTAGTTCCCATTTCAGGCCGCAACCCTCAGTTAGGATCCTCCATCATGCCTGGCATCTAAAACATAGAAAAAGGGTGAGTACAAGCAAACTCAGTAAGTAGGGGGAAATGGTAAAACCTTGTAAATCATGCATAAAGTCACATAAACCAACACATGCCAGTGCAATCATATTTCACTCAATCAAAGCATGCTCATAAGCAATTAAGCATATAAATGTAATATATTCAGTGCCATAAAGGCCACCACTTAACCACACAGGCTTTGTATGCCACACGGGCAATCTATTGACCACAGACGCCATCCATACGCCACATAGGCAACACCATAGCCACATAGGCCATCCATATGCCCCACAGGCAACACCATAGCCACACAAGCTTATCATGTATGTCATACACACATCCACACAAACTCTACTACCATGTCATTGGTGTGCTATCGTAGGCAACCAAATTTAGAACCTTACTCCAATTAAATTACCTGTGGTAGTGTTAATAAGGGTTGATCCCACGAGAAGTATCTAGCTTAGTTTTATGCAAAGTAAATAAGAAAAGGGGGTTTTGAATGTAATAAAGAAAGTGTTATAAAAGAAATCTATCAGAAAAGAAAAACTTGGTTCAATCAACATCCACCATTAGAATCTCATAACTGATCATTGATGCAATTATAAATTAATCCATACTTTAAATATTCACCATTGGAATTATTTTCTTATCTCTCCTTCAACAAAGTTAATTAGAAACATGCAATCTAATTAACCCTAACTACTAAACAACCTTAAACACATGTTAGAAATTTAATCTAATAGCAGCCTTAAGATTTGTAGAGATTGATGAACATAAACAACACAAGCACACGTGGTTGTATTCAATTTAGTCAAATATTCTTCCTAAGATTTAATAACTGCAACAACAATAAATTAATAAACCCTAGTTGCTTCGCAAATTAGCGGGATTAAATAATTATGGATTTGATATCAAATTTAGCAATAGATTATAATGAATAATAAATTAGTAGGCCTCCTAACAATTATACATAACAGTCATAATCATGAACAAAGAAGAACATTTAATACTCAAAGTATAAATTGAACAATTAAATCAAATTAGATCTCACAGT
>JAYJMB010066334.1:0-21925 GCA_036873735.1 Pouteria campechiana
CCAAACTACTATTTATATTTTTATAATTACAATTGATTTTTGAATTTTATTTCAAATTATAGTTATACAACATAAAATAACGTATATGTGTATAGTATAGATATAACATAGGGAAGAAATGAAGGGTTAAAAGCTATAATATAAAAAAATATAAAAAGAAAAAAAAGTGCATAAATGATTAATTTCGTTTTAGCTGTTGTTGATCATCTCTCTTATGAAGTATCCTGAAATGTATTTCATCCCAGAGATATGGAACTCCAAAAATGATAGCAATGCTAGTTGGGGATATACAGCAAAAAAAAATGGTAAAAAATATCTAATTGAATTTCGTCAGCAGTTGAATGGGGCGCATGCTCTGATTTTCCACTCTCCTTATCATTAAAGGGTGGCTAACCTTGAATCGACCTAGGTATGAAATCAGTACAGCCCCTTGCCAAAGGGTCCGCAAAAGTGTCTCCAAAGTCAGGAAAAACCGCCAAAACTATTAGAGAGCTCCTACATCCTAAATGCATGTAAAATATCTTTGGGTTCCTTTTTGCTTCCACTTCTTTCTTTCTTTTTTTTCTTTTTTTTTTTTTAATTCTCTCTCGTCTTCTTTTGATGGGAATCCGAATGATCAAAATCCAAATAAAAATTTTGTGATAGTTTTTTTTGAAAATTATTTTGTAAACAAGAGATAAAATGCCTTTGCAGAGTGTCTTAATATTTGTCATCACCACATTTCCACAATGCTTCATGTCCTCAGGCAGTGGGGTGGACGTCGAACTCAAAGAGAAGGAAAATCATGCCAAACTCTTGAATAATGAGCTCAGCTGCCGTTTCTTGAAAATTCAGAACCTAGATTTGTCGTTTTGATAGGCCTTTACAAAATGAGCTCAAGGTTATTCATGGGTTTTCTCCACGCTTAAAAAATCAAAAATTACTTTTGGATGCCTTAGAATCCTGATTATCACTGTGAGATTGACCGAATATCATAAAATAACTAAATGCCGAAAATATAATTTGGACAAGAGATTAAGGATGTGTTTGATCGTTAGCTCTAATTATTAATTATATCCTTTATAAAAGTATTTATTTTATTTTATGTAGTACTTTGTTGTTTTTTTGTTTCCATTATTAGTGAGATTATTTTCTCTCATCTTTTTTACTCTCCTCAATTACCCCTTTATAAAACACATTGACGTCTAAAAAGTAATTTTGGGACAAATCAATAGTGAAAATAGGATAGAAAGGTAAACCAATTAAAAAAATGAATACACCTGTTTTCACAAAAATAGAGCCAAATGCTCTTTTTAGTTGATTTTTTTATTTTGTATTATTGGCAACCAATTACCCCACAAAATTTCCATCACGAGTTTTGTCATATGTCAACTTTCAATAATCGGTTTTGTTTATGATGAGCATGTTGCTACTGCCAGCACTCTTATCTTTTATGTGGAAATATTTCTGTATTAATGTTATCATAGAAATTTATTTTATGAAAATGATTGATTTGATGCTGCAATCATGCATGTGTTAATATTCATTTAGCTGAAATTCGTAAATTTATCTCAGTTAGAAATTTATATAACTTGTAAATTTTATCTAGTTTTAAAAGCGAATATAAATCCGTAAAAGTTTTCTTCTTGGTTGTGACTCACCTAATCGAAATGATTTTTTGGATCTTTATTAAACGAGTAACACCATGAATGAATTGAATTATATATATATATATATTGCATTATGATTCCCAAATTAATCATTTGCATATAAATTTACTTAGTAATATCATAGTTGAATCATTTTCCTATTCTATGACTTCTATATCAATATATTAATAGGGAGATTCTCATGTGACATGGTTGCACCCTGCAACTGCAAGCATTATAATATTTTAATTAAATTAAAGTCAAACAGCATGCTTAACATTATTTGTTAAGTCTTGAATCCAAGCTAAAATAAAAAATAAAAAAAAAGATATGGATGTAGACTAAATAAATGATGCTAAGTATCTTGAATTTAATTAAAATACCACGGTGGATAAAAACTCTAATGGTATAACCATTTCATATGGAAATATCCCATATTCATACTAGGTCAACTTTTCGACTGTGGGTTTTTTGTCATGTTCCCAAATGGCAATTTTCATTTGCTATGGAATCCTTTTCCTAGTCTACCACTTCGTTGTCCATGATAGGCTAAATTTTCAAACTGTTGGTTTTTATCATGTCCAATAATGACATTTTTTATTTATTTATGATGACACCCCCTTAACCCTGTGATGATTTTATAACTATATATGAGATTGACATCCTCGATCTCATCAAAATTCTAAACATGAAATGAAATATTTAATCATGCTCTTTAGACAGACATATTTCCTGTTGAGTGGTTACGATCATTCACCCAATCTTATTTAGCATTTGAGATAGAGAGTTTAATTTGGTCCATTAATCTCTATGCTCTTGGCCTCCTTTTCACCCAACCAAACATCCGCTTTTTAGCATTCCTTAGTAAACAAGCAATTCAGTTCATTCAAAATTGGAAACCACTTAAAAACATGCAATCCATTTGTACGTTGTGTCATCTTATTTTAGGAAGATAGCTTTAAAATAAGATCATTTTATTCATTATATTTGGTAGGCCACACAGGCAAGAATAGCTGAAATAAGATCTCCACCCTTGATATCTTATATATATATATATATACCCACTTTAATTTTGTATAACTTAAATTATTTGAGGTATTTATTTTCTTAAAATCTTTACGTCTACCTTTGCTTATTATGATAAATATAAAGAAAAAAAAAATCTCTTTCGGGCGTCTTGGATTGCGAAGCTACGGTGGATCGGATTTCCAGCAGAAATTGCGTTTAGTCAGCAATTGCAATTTGACGGATATGGATTCTCCCTAAGCCTGGGCGTACATAGAAGTTAAGCACTTTTGAAAAAAGTGTTGTTTTAGTAGAAGTTTAGTATCTAATACTTCAAATAAGATATTTTTTAAAAGTATTTTTGTATTATATATTTGTTTGGCTAGAACACAATAAAAGTATTTTTATTGTGCAAATGATCAGAAAGGACAAAAGAATTATACTTTAATTTTATTACTAGTTATTTTAAAAAAAAATTATTTAAATAAATAAATTTTTTAAAAATATAAATATTATTTTATATTTTTATAAATTTTTTTATAAATAAATTTTATTCTACATATCAAAGAAAATTCTTATAAGTAAACAAATAGTAATCTCAATTATAAAAAAATAATTTTTATAGGACCAAAAAAAAGTAACCTTATATTAAATTGTATAAAAATTTAAAATTTTAAAATAAGTTTTTTATTCTCTTAAATGATAATGATCGAGTTTGGAAGTATGCATGGAAGAGGTAACATCGTCTTAAAATTAGTTAATGCGATGAGCTACCGATAAGCAGAAAATTTCAGCTTCTCGTAGGACGTGGCTTAAAGTGCTTTTAAATATTCAGCCGAACGGTTTACGCGCATTCCCAAAGAACTTTATGCGGGCGAACGTGCTTTTAGGCCCGAAACGCGGGGCCAAACGAGACGATCTCTTGCGCCGACGGACACGATCTCTTACCCTGACGTGGTCCAATAAAAGTCTCACCTATGGATTCGCGCTCCGGTGAAATAGGACGGTTGTTGTACAGTACAATGCATGTGTAGATTCTACAGCCCTCATCTCCCTAATTATTTATCATATATTGGATTCCAGATTGCAGAGGAGAAAAGTGGATTTATAAATCACCCCATTTCGGCCCAATTTGATGATTAAATAAAATTCAACTCAATAATTAATTTTATTATTTTTTTGAACTAGAAACATCGAGGTCGTCTTGACCAAAATAATTTTTAATACCTTAATTAAATAGATAGTAATAAATGAAATAATTCAATTAAATTTTATACGACCATCAAAGTGGCCCCAACCAAAATGTTACCACAAGTTCGTTTCTATGTATCCATACCATAAAAGCACTTTTTCCTTGCAAAATGATGTGCACCACTGATTATTAATTAATTATATAAAATTAATTAATCAATTGCATGGAATTTTCACAAGTGGCATGTAATTCCAAGAATCATAAAAAATTCTTGAATCTGGTGGGCGGCTCATTTGCAGTGGGTCTCATCATTTCCTCAGTAGTGTAAATGAAAAGAATATTTTAAATGGCAAGTAAACTCCAGATAGCAGCAAACAGCGCTGCCGTTGATGGCTAGGCAAACAGCGCTGCCGTTGATGGCTAGGAAACGCGTTGCTGCTGGTGTGAACTCGGACATTACGCGGATTCGTTGCGCATTCAGTTTCTTTCCATGCAAAGGTGGCTTCAATCGCAGCCCTTTTCTCGCTTCATGGGCCCTGCTTTTTAGAAAGTCAAGCCAGCAATGTATGCCCCCTTTTTTTTTCATTTTCTTTTCTATAAATAAGAGTCGGAGACGGAGTTAAAAGATCGTGCCAGCTTCTCTCTCAGTTCGGCTTTGCAGGGAGACAGGAGAGGAGACATGTCGAGCACGGTGAATGAAGCCTCCGGGGAGGTGAAGGAGGAGTCGACGGAGACTGTTGCTTCTGGCGTGCACGAGAGGAAACTTTCTCACCAGAAGTTGCGGAGATACGACTCTTGGGACGTCGAAGCTGCTGCCTCTGGCACTCCTGGTCATCGGCCTCGGGTCTCTCTCTCTCTCTCTCTCTCTCTCTCTCTCTCTCTCTCTTCTGCGTGCATCCAATCCACTTCATCCTTCATTTGTACAAAACATGAGGCATATCTAAAGTGGGATTCACCAAGGGAAGCTGTTGGGTGCATCGAAAGCCATATGTGGGGCTTCTGTGCTGTGTTTGTGGCATCTAATCCGTTGCTGCCGTAGACAAACTCGTGGCCACTATAAGGCCAAAATTTCAGGCGGACCCAAAACTAAGATGAGCCAAACTAATCTCGATCGTGAAATGCTATGGGGATAGGGATGTTTGCCCGCATTTCAGAGCGGTGGAAAACCATCTTGGTGATTTCTCCAACGACTCTCTACCAATGAATTTTGCCGCCATTCCATACTGCAGCAAACCATTTGACGAGTTTTTCCACGATTATGGTTAAAATGCGTATCGTGACCCGTGCCGCTTCACCTTTTCCATTGCTTTTAAAATTTAATACTCGTACTCTCCGTCATCCTGCCCTGTTCATAGTGTCTTCGGAATAATTCTACCCTTGGACGGCCATTTGTCTGTCTTAGGGCCTGTTTGGCCTGACGGTGGATTTTAAGCACTTACAGGAAGCGCGTTTGCACGTAGAGTTTTTGGAAAAAGCTCCAAATTTGAACTTCCATGTAAAAGCCATATTCCAGCTTTTACGGTTTGAAAAGCGCACTCCCAAAACGCCAGGCCAAACAGGCCCTTAAGCTAGTTTCTTGCCGGAGAGCTTACTTCCGCAACGTTTTGAGTTTTCAAAGATTTCCTTTTGCTTACATCACATGCATCATCACGTGTAGAAAGTTGACTAGAAACGGGGGAGCTGAACCTTTTCTCATTTCCGTGCCTCACACTCCTTTTTAAGCTTTTTCTAGCAAATAGTTGTTTTCGCATCACGTGAAGGGGATGAACGGCCAGGTTAGACTCTGGCTTCTGGTCAGTCATCTGACGGTGCGTCACACGGAAGAGTTGCATTGTCAAACTTTCCGGCATGATTATTGCCGGTTTTTTTTCTCATTTATTACTCATTGTGCAACGTTTGCTTGGTTGACTGGGTGAGAGAAATTACCTCAACATTGCGCATTTTGAAATGAGTTTTCAAAGAAGCGCCTAGAAAATCTTTGGGCGTATTTGTTCCGGGGCTTTTCAATATTCCGTTTCAAAACCCTCTTCCTTTTACCTAATATTCATCCATCTTTAATTTTTTTTCCCCCATTAGAACCTAGATTTTCTAACCATTATTCTATTTTTTTACTGAAAAGTCCCATTTATTTCTGCTTTATATACCATGTTTACACCATAACCTCCCACCCATCTAAATACACCCTTAGAAAAATAACAGTTTATTAGTTCAGAGGACTCAATTCTTCTAAAATTATTAAAGAGCGTTTTAATAGATAAATGACAAGAATTAGATACAGCAGCTGTCATAAAACCACTGTCCATCCAACCCTTAACATGTATTTCTACAGGACAAGACATTAAAAAGTGATGCTTCGTAAAAGTCCTTGCTGTTCCACTTTCTCCAATCCCAGAGATGATTTCTTTCCCAATACGACAACTTTCTGAGATCTGTCATCTATTCTCGCTCATTGAACCTAGGATCAAGAAATTTTAAATCACTTACAATTTGGGGGACCCAGTCGACTACTTCCACTGAAGTTGTTGGGAGCCAGCAGGACTACAGAAATTGAATTTTATTAGGCTTTTAATCCATTTATCCAGTGTTTGCTCTAAACACTCGATAGTATTTATCTTTTTTACACTGCAAAAGCTGAAAAAGAATGTTTCCAGAGAAGCCCAAATTTTCTGCTTTTTTATGGGCTTCACACATTTATGTAGTTTTTCATAAAATTCATAACATACACAAGATATTGAATAATTCTAAAGTTTAAGTAAATAAACTTAAAATATATTTTAAAATTTAAAATTCTTTTACAAATACATACAATATTTACCAAATAAAATTAATTTCAATTACAAGTGAAAATGGATATTTATCTTCTCTAAAGCAAAAAAGGGATATTTCATGTGTAGTTGAAATTAATTTTATGTCATTTGTCTAATTGTGATTTGATGAAAGCAACATTTAAAAATAAGATGCAAGTATTTTTTTTATTTGAATAAACTTGAGTTGTTTGAAAATAAGATGCCAGTATTTAAAAGTAAATAGTTTTTTAGCCAATTAAATTATTAGAAAATATTGTACCTTTATATATAATATTTTTATTTAGAAGATAATTTTCATTTTTTTTAGATTTTATAGTTGAAGATAGTCAAAATATAGTTTTTTATTTTTACTTACTTAAATTATATGTACTTCAAGACTTTTTTTTCTTGGGTTTATAGTGCCCTCTTTTTTGTGAGGGACATAATTAATGGTTCCTCCGGAGATACGTCCTATTCAGGTTAACATGTTTCATGAAATCTTATATTCAAATATTTCAGATTGAGGTATTCATTAATCTTTAGTTATGCATTATTTTCGTGCTTACTACAACTTCTTTCCTTAGGAAAGGAAAAAAAGAGTAATAAGAAAATAATATCAATAGTATATAAAATGATGCTATTTACAAAGATATAAAAATTATTAAGATGAAAATATGAAATAAGAAATTTTTCTTAATACTAAGAAAATTTTCATTTTCATTTAACCAATTATAGATTGAGAGCTAGATGTATTGTTAAGTAGAAATATGACTTGATAATAAAATTACAAGAATTTAAGTTAAAGTCCCAATAACTAATTTATTTAGTCACCGAGAAAAGTAAAAAAAAATTTGCAAAAAAAAGCTTGATATAACACACGTTTATCATAATAATTCTACTTTTTATAATCATTGTCTTATTTTTCATAAAAAATAAAAATATTTCTAGCATAAATGCCTAGATGATCGAGATATGCATAGAGATTAATTGGTGTGGATAAGAATTTAAGTATTATTTTAGTATAGCAATAAAAAAGGCTTTTGAAGATAAGTAGTGATGGAGTAAAAGCATATATTTTATTATTAAAGCATATATTTTGAATAAAAAGGCTTTTGAAGATAATTTCCTAAGCTAAAAATATATATTGAAAATATTTTATTATTAGCACTTATGTTAAATTTTAAAATTTCATCTACGTATTATATTATTTGCGTAATTCTTTTGAAGAAAATTAGTGATGAAGTTAAAGCATATATTTTTTATTCTTTTTTGTCATTTGCATAATAAAAGTACTTTTATTATATTATAACCAAACAAATATGTCATGTCAAAAGCACTTTTACTTTAAGTACTTTTACTAAAGTTTTATTATAAATAGCACTTTTTAAAAAGTATTTAATTCCATAGTGAGGCTAAACGGAGCCTTAGTCTTTCTATTCCAGAAGTCAATTGTGTTTGTATTAATTATTTTGGCATTGAGAGAATGGAATCATGATTTTAAGCTTATGCTTTTGGTTCACATCATCTTCATTTTTTATATTATATTTCTTAAACCAAACTTCGTACAGTATGCATTGTAATGTACCAAAATTCCAAGCATTTTCAGCCACCATCATTGATAGATGGTTTACTTGATATCAGCAATAAGATGTTTGCTCCTGTTTAGTCAAAGGAAGGAAAACAAATAAAAGAAATCACAATATTTGTCAGTGTGACGACCCACCCCAGGATGACAATATTATGTTGGCAGTATGGCGGGTTTTTCTAGGATCTACCATGCTTTAATAATTAAATCCATCACGATAAAGCACTGGCAAACAAATAGTTGAAGGAAAAAAGAATATAATATAAAATTTCTTAAATAAGTCTATTACATCCAAGCTAAATAAATTTCTAATGTGTTTATGATGAACCATTTATTTAACACATCTTAACACAATTCAATTAAAATAAAATATTTGAAAGTCTTTATTTTCTGCAATCTTCCATTATAACTCTTACTTTTCTTGACATGGATCATCTGTAAGAGGAAACAAAAGGGGTGAGTATCAAAACTAAGTAAGAAGAAAAATAATCTTAGCACAAGTGTTAATAGAAAATTTGCATAAGTACCAAATCTTGTATTCCTCTCAATATTTTAATCTCTTAACCCAATTCACTCTATCATCTATTGGGAAGATATCTCTAATAATCATCTAACCAACTTGATGGACCATAATCCTCTGATTTAGGAAAGTAAAATCTCAACTCTTGGTTGTTGTTCCATCAAACTTTATGATCTAGCCATAATTTGAAATTTTTGACCTATCCAGTGTGTTTGGAAGGTCTAAAACTCCTAAAATTGACTATTTGTTCATCTAAAACAGAGATTAAGAGGTCTTAAAATAGGAAAAACAAATCTAGTCGTCCGGTTGGCCTTTGGGCCATCAACACTGGGCTGGGTTTGGTGGTGGGCTTTGGCGTCAGGCTCAGCTATCACTGGGTTGCGTCTAGCACCTGCTCGCATGGCGTCGTGGGCTAGCGCTAGATCCGACCTGGCTCGTCTAAGCGTGGCTGAATGGGCAGGGATGCTGGGCAAGGCTCTGGCCTGCCTAGCCGTCCTCTCTCATGCGATGAACAGGGGCAGGGAAGGGTAGCCATGGAAAGGATACTGGCTATGATTTTTTCAGCGTCCAAATTCACCTAGAATCTGATTTTTTTCTAGATTTCTAGTTCCCATTAATCTGGAAACTATTTTCTTAATAATCAAGGCACATATTAATATTATAGTGGGGTTCACAATAATTAATATAAGAAATCTAAATCTTAAACCTGTAAAATTTGATGGGATAAATATTATAATCCCCATCTTTTCCTCCGTAAGAGCAATCTGAATTTTATAATAATATATTATTTTGAACAGGAATAAACTCCAAAAAATTAGATTATATAAAGCATGCATGGAATACAATTTTAAAGCATCTAAATTAGTCCAAATAATAGATTTGTTAATCTAATACATGTATTTCCTCTATCTAAACCATGTATTCAAATCTTCACAATTCTAGCATATTAATGCATAAAAACCTAATTAATATGCTCCATCTCAATTAAATCTATACATTAATAAAAAATAATGCATGCAAAATCTAATGCATTAAACCAAAAGATCTAGCTTATACATTCATTCTTTTTGCATTATTTTTACATAATCTAAATAATGCAAAAATACTTTTTACTTACCGACTTGAAGATTTATAAAATAAAAATTGCAACTCCCTTTTCTTGATGAAAGATCTTCCACAACAATTTTGCCTCCCGTCTTCGCTTTCCTTTTCTTTTTCTCTTTCTAATCATAGCAAAAGTCTCTCTTTACGTTTTTCAGAAATTATTAAGAGAGAACTCTCTTTACGTGTAACTTAACTTGTATTCTCTTCCTATGTTACGTAATGAAAGCAAGAAGGAAAAATTAAAATTAACCAAATCTTACAATTCTGAACTCAAACCCTTAACCTCTGCTTTTATTGACCGTGATTCTAGGCATCCAAACTAAATGGGTTGTTGAGATTTAAATAATAAATAAATCTCAAAATCTACAGTTAACATATCAATGGTCAAAAATTCAACTTTTGTTGCTTTAGCAAAAAAGGACAAATTTGCATTAATTTTGTTAGACTGTTCCAATATCCAAGTCCCAACATTTGTTTGACAGACTAAAAACCATCAAGCTACTGCATCTTCATATATTGATTTGAATGTTTTGGATTCAATGCAGCATAATGATTGGGCGACCATCCTGATTCTTGCATTCCAGAGCATTGGAATTGTGTATGGTGACATTGGTACATCCCCATTGTATGTCTTCTCCAGCACATTCACCAGTGGCATCCAGCACAAGGATGATATATTGGGCGTGCTGTCTATGATCTTCTACACCATCACCCTGCTCCCCCTGATCAAGTACGTCTTCATTGTCCTCCATGCGAACGACCAGGGCGATGGTAAGACATTTATGCCATGGCCACCCATCACATGTAGAAGGATAACATGGATTGTGATATTGTGGGTTACTACATTGATGTGTCCTGACCCCACAGACCATACATTTAACCTAACCACCATATTAATATGAAAACCATAGAATTTTACCTTAAAAATCTCAACCATCATTTGTGGACCACTAAAATTAGATGTGCTTAACGATCCTTATCTTCTTCCATTATCATTTTCTTTGATGTTTATACAATTTGATTGTGATCATAGGTGGGACATTCGCATTGTACTCGTTAGTCTGTCGTTATGCTAAGGTAAATTTGATTCCAAGCCAGCAAGCTGAAGACAAAGAACTATCTAATTACCGGCTGAATTTGCCGAGCAGCAGGCGTCAGATGCGGGCTTCAAGAGTGAAATCAGCATTGGAAAACAGCCAATTTGCAAAATATGCTCTATTATTGTTGACCATGCTGGGGACCTCTATGGTGATTGGTGATGGAGTTCTCACTCCTTGCATCTCAGGTGTCTTAAGTTTCTTTCATATTATTTTTTATTATACAAATTTTCAACTGTTTGAATGATGCTGTCCTCCAAAACCAAACACATCAACTGGAAACTTACCGTTTGGCTTATTGTAACTGGCAGTGTTTCATGAGATATCTCATCTTGGGTTATTCAAATGTAGTCTTTTCTGCAGTTGGATGATATTGACCATCCAATATTGCTGAGATTAATGTGGTACCAATGGCTTATCACTTGTGCCAATAATCACCATATATCATGTCACCAAAGTAGAAATTCTGCATCCAAAGTTTAAATCACGGTCATTATAATCTGTTGTCATAGGTTTTGAGTCTTTCATTGACGTAGCATCCTTTCGAAATTTTGGCTGCAGTTTTGTCTGCTGTGGGAGGAATAAAGCAAGCTACAAGCTCAATGACTGAAGGTTTGTAGTCTCTAGCTCTCTCGCTTCATATGTCACCATAATATTCTTGCTCTGTCGTCATGCAATTAAGACTTTGGATTTGGTCTTTTTGATTTAATGGCATTAATTTGTTGATAAGACCTTAATCGGTTACTAAGTGTTTCTATTTATGACTGAAGTGTACCAACCCAACAATACCATCCCTTGTTTTGATGGCTTTTGGTGGAAAAAGGAAAACAATGAAGCAAAAAACTCTCCGATGGATCTTGACTTCCTACTTCATGTAGAAGGTTTATTAATTTAGACATCATGTTCTACAAGCAGTCGGACCACCTTTCAATTGGGGAATTGTCGACTTAGGACTGACTTAATAACATTCAAGTAAAATGACACCTTATTCAGATTTGGCTTTTTTAATTAGCATGTTTGGTTGGTGGTCTTTATTTTGAAAATAATTGATTGATGAATTACAGCTTAATTTCAAACGTAGCTATTACTCTTTTATTTCGAAGGCCATTATTGATGTGCACTTCTAAGCTGCCAATAATGACTTGAAAAATAAGTTGCACCCTGCAGAGACACTGCACCCTGTAATTTCTCCTCTTCAACGTTGCGGGAAGCCAAATTGATCATTTTTAGGTAGAAGTTTTGAACATTCTCTCTAGATACACCTTCTAGGAAGGATCATTTGACATTCAATGTCTTTGTCAACATATTACTGACTAGAGTTGGTCCTTCTCGGGCACTTCCAGTATGTTTCACCGGCAAATTATTCATAAGCACCAAAAGAACCCTGTCATCAAGAGTCAGATAACCTAGTTTTTTCCCCAGCTCACACCAATCCCACAATTTTCAACAATTTGGAAGTTAATCTAAAGCAGATGTTGCAAATTCACTGTAATTGGTGTTTGATTTCATCATGGAAAACTAAAATGTTTCTGATTGAGTTGATAGGCTAATCAAGAGCTGTTAATAAAATGATCCATCTTTGGCCAATATGATAGACATTAATGACATGTTACCCACTGTCTCTGGGTAACAAAGCAGCACATTCTAGAACATCTCTAGAACTTATTGGAATTACAAAGGTTTTTCTCATTTTAACTTGATTGAACTTATCAAAGGCTTTTCTCATTTCTTTTCTGTTCTTTTTGTTTCTTTTTCTTTTTTTCAGGAAAGATTGTGTGGGTATCTGTTTCCATCTTGATCTGCCTATTCTTAGTTCAGAGATTTGGAACAGATAAGGTGGGCTACAGCTTCGCACCTATCATCCTCCTGTGGTTCCTGATGATTGGCAGCATTGGCATCTTCAATTTTTCCAAGTACGATCCTAGTGTTGTCAAAGCCATCAATCCCAAGTATATTATTGATTATTTTAGGAGGAACAAGAAAGATGCATGGGTTTCTCTTGGCGGTGCAGTCCTTGCCATCACCGGTAAGCTGACAACAGAAACTATAACAGAGAAATGCATTCACATATTCACAAAATAGCCACTTGAAATTGCGATGATCTGATGCCACAGGAACTGAGGCTATGTTTGCTGACCTTGGGCACTTCACCGTCCGTTCCATACAGATCAGCATGTGCTCAGTGACATTCCCCAGCCTCATCCTAGCTTATGCAGGCCAGGCTTCCTATCTCCGGGAGAACATTCATGATGTGAGCGAAGCATTCTACAAGTCCATACCAGGTGACTGAAGACCTCTTATTACAATGATTGAAGATCTCCTTGTTACAATGATTTCACTTAGACACTGAACAAACACTTAGGTTTGGACAACTAACATCCTGCTAATCAATGCACAGATCCTTTATATTGGCCCATGTTTGTCGTGGCTGTTGCGGCATCAATCATTGCCAGCCAAGCCATGATCTCAGGCACCTTCTCCATCATCCAACAGTCCCTTGCACTTGGCTGCTTCCCTCTGGTCAAGATTGTTCACACGTCATCAAAGTATGAGGGTCAGGTCTACATACCTGAGATCAACTACATCCTCATGATTGCCTGTGTTGCAGTTACTGCTGGATTCAAGACAACGGTGAAGATCGGCCATGCATATGGTATTTCTTATATTACATATTACACCCAACAAGTGCAATTCAAACTAAGGTAACTAAACTTGAGAATTTGACATGTACCATGCAGGGATTGCGGTGGTCTTCGTGATGACACTAACGTCAGCATTTCTGGTGCTAATAATGGTTATGATATGGAAAACCCATATCCTCCTAATTGTTGCATATGTTCTTGTCATTGGATCGGTCGAGCTTCTCTATCTCAGCTCTGTCCTCTACAAGTTTGACCAAGGCGGGTACCTACCACTTGCTTTCGCAGCCCTGCTTGTATTCATAATGTACATTTGGAACTATGCCTACCGGAAGAAATACATGTACGAGCTTGAAAACAAGGTTGCAACCAACAAAGTATGCGACATTGTGACGAACCCAAGCTTCCGTCACTTGCCTGGAATTGCATTTTTCTATTCGGGGCTTGTCCAAGGTATCCCACCCATCTTTGAGCACTATGTTGCAAATGTGCCAGCATTGCACTCTATACTAGTCTTTGTATCCATGAAGGCACTCCCCATAAGCAAAGTGCTGCCTGAAGAGAGGTTCTTGTTCCGCCGAGTGGCAGCACCAGGAGAGCATGCAGTGTTCAGGTGCGTGGTGAGGTTTGGTTACAAGGATGCACAGAATGAACATGGAGAGTCTTTCGAACGTGCATTGGTGGACCGGCTGAAGGTATTCATAAGAGATGAGATGTGGGACCAGCCAGCACAACCAAAATTATCAGCTCCAAGTGATGGGGAGATTGGTAATGCAGTGGAGAGTATGAATCATGGGAATGGTAGATCAGGAGAGGTTGCAACTGGTGAGGCAGGAGATGAAGAAGAGAAGATGGAGAGATTAGTAGGGTTGGTTGAGAGAGAGATGAAGGAAGGAGTGGTGCATCTGCTTGGAGAGAATGAGGTGGTAGCAAAGAAGGGAAGTAGCATTGGGAAGAGAGTTGTGATAGACTATGCCTATAATTTCTTGAGGAGGAATTTGAGGCAGAGAGATGAGGTGCTTGAGATTCCTCACAAGCGTCTGTTAAAGGTGGGAATGACGTATGAGCTTTAAGAGAGAAGAGGAGTAGGAAATGAATCTCATGTTATATTGAAGTTGTCTCGATCCTTTTTTTTTACTTTTTTTTTTCATCTTTTCTTTTCTAACTTTCAAAAAGTTAGAATTTTTCAAGTTGCTTGTAGAAGAACTTTGTATGTCCTGCATGTGTTTTCTTTGTGATGATGGAGAATGCTAATGGGTTCTATGCGATATCGAACATGTTCATATTTGAAAACGGCTGCATATAGTTGGTTACATTAAGTGTTTTTTCTTGAAGTATTTGTTGGGACCTTGGAATAATAGGACAAAATTAGGCAAAATTAGGCTTCCTTTTGGTTGTTTATATTTGAATGGTTTTTGTCTCATATTTCTTTTAGACTAGTTTTGCTTTGCTTTTAAGACCATATAAATCGGATTTTGTAGTTTGTGTAAGGTGTCTACTTCTTTCTAGTTTATTAATCAATATTTGAGATTTTTATCTATTCTTTTAAGGTTTTCTTCATCTTATTCCTTGAGAAAATTAAGGGTTCATAAGCTATTACACAAAAACAAACATATTTTCATTTCCGATCTGTATCAAGATGCAGGACAAAATTAGGCTTTCTTTTGGTTATTTATATTAGAGTAGTTTTTGTCTCACATTACTTTTAGACTAGTTTACTTTGCTTCTAAGACGGGGTTGCTAGTTTGCATTTATTAATCAATATTTGAAATGTTTATCCTTCCTTTTAAGATTTTATTCTCTCATCCCTCTTGAAAAGTAATGGTTCGTATGCTAATATGATAACTAGCATACGTTCGCTTCCAATCTGCATTAAATTGGTCATACACCAAAAATACTTTAATGTTATCAAGCAATATGGTATATTTGCATTGCACAGAATGCACCATTTCGGGCATAGTGTTATTATCGGAACGGGACCAGATCGACTGGTTGAACCGGCTCGACTGTGAACGGGTCAGTTAACTGGTTTGATCTGGCCCCAGTTTGGTTCATTAGTAGAATTTTTTTAATTATTAATAGAATAAAAGATGTATTGAAGTAATACAGTATTATAACAATAGATCCATATATTTAGATTAATATCTATAGTTTATATTTTTTAAAATCATATTATACAGATTTATTTTTTTCAAAAAAAAAAAAAGGTTGAACCAGCCCGCCGAACCTGCAGACTGTGAACGGGACACCTGACCGGTTCATCTGGTTCTGATAACACTGCTCTAAATACGCTCTAACTTATCTTCTACACAGTTTGCTCAATAGCTTTGAATAAGATCCTCAGTCTGTTTCTAATCTGCTTACGTGGGCTGCAAAGTCAGACCAATCACAACCCATCAACAAGCTTTTGGGAAGAGAGTGATTCCACTAATGAATTTGCACATGTCGGCCATGGCCTAGATTTTTTGGGTAAAAGAAAAGAGAGTGGACTAATGAATTTGCGCATGTTAACCATAGCCCAGTTTTTTAAGGGGATAGAAAAGAGATTGAACTAATGAATTCGCTTCTTGAATGAGGTTGAGATGTTGAACACATGCTAATGAGAGCTGCTAATAGTTCAACGCTAATCTCCATCGAACGTCTTCCATCATCTTCTGCTTCTTCATGTCATCCATAAAGGAAGTGGTATCTTCAATTTGAAATGGAGATAACTCGGTTTTTAAAAGGTAAACAACGAATTCAGAAAACGAAAAAAATTGAACCAGAGCTTCGCACCATGAAGAAGCTTTTGTTGCAATGTTGAGAGACTAACAACCAAAAAACCCGCTAATGTATAAGCAATCTAATACATTTTGCAATGCAAAGAAGGCTTCTATAAAAGAACTACTAATTAGGGGGCAAAATTCTATAAAGTTCATCTAATTTTAGGTTCTAATGAGTTGGGAGTTTTATGAACGCAAACTGTAGATCATATCAAAAATTCATACTGTTTATCACATACACCTTCTTATATAGACTTAAAGCTAGAAAATAATCTCAATCCATAAGTTCTATGGATTAAAATGAGGGAACCATTGAGAGTTATTGCCTACGTTTATACCTTACATTAAGAGGATAATGTAGAGATATACCTACATACAGGGACGGACCTACGTGGAACCCCTCAAATTTTGGAAAAGTGTACAGGAGTCCTAATAGCTTTTAGATTGTATGTAGGATTGCACCCCATTAAATAAAAAATTTGGGGGAAATATTATTATATTATAATATAATGAATATATATAATTTGGGGGGAAATTCATTACTACACAATGAATGATCTAAATATTATACTATATTATGCATAATATTATTAGTTATTTCTACATAGCAATTTCATGCGTGTTATAGCAAATCATGCTATATGGGCTTCTATTAAACAGTAAAGACTATGATTCTAATGGAAATAGTAATAGAAATTTTTGAAATTCTATGTCATTAGTATTTTAGGCATCAAAGGATTCTGTGTGATTAGTGTCTTGCTAGAAAAATAAGAGAGCCTAGAAAAAAAAGAAAAAATAATTGATAAAAAATTAATGAGTATTTAATTTTTAATTACATTGTAGTTTTTGTTTTTTATATATTTAATTTAAAGATCTAAGATTTATATTTGTTGTTTCATTCTTGTATTATTCAACTTAGGGAATCTAAGTCAAATTTTGTAAAGGAATTCTAAGATAATGCTTTTAGAATATGAAAATCTATCAGAATAATTACAAAAACTAGCGATATTTGCAGTTTTACCCATATAATTTACCCATAATTATACTTTTACTAATATTTTGAAAATAATTAAAATAGTACAAATATTTTACTAAAAATATTTGACTTTTACCAACAATACCATTTAGCTTCATTAGATGGCATTTAACAATGTTGGTAAAAGTTAAATATTTTTAGTAAAGTATTGGTACTTTTATAATTATTTTTAAAATATTGATAAAAGTGTAATTAAAGAAAATATTGGTAAAAGTGTAAATATCCCTAAATGGAAGGGTAACTAGTCATTAATTATTATGTATTATGACTTAATTATAGCTTATTCTAAAATTTATAAATTAAATATAAAATATTATCTTATATTTTAAATAATTTTATAATTATTCCCTTCCATTTTTAAATAATTAAGTATCGATGTGTAAGGATTTCATCTATACAATTCTATAATTCATTAATTTTTCAACTATTTGAAGTTACTTTCAATTACTTATCAATATAATTTACAATGCAAAAGGAAAAAGGACTATTGTGATTTATTTAAAATTATTTTTATGATTTAAAACTATTTATGATATTTATAAAATATTTTTAAATTTTAAATAATTTTACAATCATGCTTTTAATTTTTTAAATAATTAAGGAGTCAACTGTTAGCACCAATCATACATTCTCTCTCTGTGGACTGAGTAGAAAAGGTGGGCTCAGCAGTAAGAGGATTGTACCATGAGAGAAGCAGGGAAGTCAACTTATTTCAAATATACAACATGGATTCTGGCAATGCAATGGAGTTGGACCCTCATGTCGATCCGAATAAATCAGTCTTTCCATGGAGGTAAATCTTTGCCTGCTAGGCAAGAGGATAGCATTTTTTTCTCTTTCATTGGATCGGATCGTAGCTTAGATTTACACCAAGGTTTCAAATAGAAAGGGAATAGGACCTTTATCTAAATATCACCCATTAACCAGTTGCTCAGAAGTTCTTTGTTTGATATTTGAACGCCGTTATAGGTGCAATATATATATATATATATATATATATATATATATATTTCTTTCTTCCAATCCCTCTAATCCGCGTCCCATTCACAGTTTCAAATAAGAGCGCATGAATGATATTTTTCACTATTACCATTGAAGGCAGTAGGATGTATTTTCTAAAAATTGATTAGGCTATCAAGCTTAGACTTCTTGATCCTTGCAGCCCTAGGACAACATCTTCAAATCCTTGGTATAGCATTTCATCAAAGAACTCTTTTTTTCTTTCCAGCAGTGGATCGTCGTCTTCAATTTCCATCTCTTCTAACCAAATAGATTCACTTTTTACCAGTTCTTCCTCTTCTATTTTAGAATCTGAAGTTGAGACTTCGAATTTGGGATCTTTCCCCAACCAATTACGAAAAGAGTATTTCCATAATTCAATTATATTTACAAAATATGTAAAAGCTGCTCCGCGTATTCTGCCCAAAAAAAGTGGAGACTGGAAGAGTGGTTGATACACCCTCAAAGTAGGTATTTTACGTTTTTGAGCGTGCATGGATCCTTTGATTAGGCCTTGATAAGGATCTCTCTCTCTTGGGTAATCTAGTAGTGCTATCTCTTCGATTTTTTCTTCTAGTTCACCATCAAAATTAACATTAATCTCTTAATCGTCCTCATCACTGTAAACTACCAAACAATCGTATTTTCTTAAAAGAATAGCATAGTACTTTGTCGGTCCGTCTGTATTTTCTTTCTCCGCATCTTGTGAATCAGTATTCAAGTTGTATGACCATCAAGGAACTTTTCAATAGATTCTTCGTCTTTCAATGATCTTAGACCTGCTTAGATCTGATCTAAGATATTGATCACTATCAAGTACTAATATCTTGTGTAGAACTTTCACAGTTATACTTGCATCTTCATCTCTTGTATTAATAAGTTCTAGGAAACTAATAACAAGGAGATGGTGAATCCTATTGATCCATGACTTTGTTGTGTAAATTTCGGGTGAATCCATACCATATGAAAACAGCAAAAGACTATCAAGATGGAAGTTTTCCTATAGATGTTGTATACATGCCTGTTCGAAATGCGAATTATAGTATTCATTCTTTTGGAAATGAAAAACAAGAAATACTTTTTCTCGAAGAACAGGATCTAAATTTTAATCGAGAAAACAATCAAAAGGGGTTTCAAGGCAAGTTTAATACATCCTCCCTTTTTACCTTTAGTAATAAACTGCATAATCTAATAAAAATGAAAAGAAAATAGGCATTAAAACATTTTTTTATCAACCAATTAGGATTAAGTCGCTAAACCTATAATTTTCTAAAAAGGTCCAATATATAAACATTATCGGAGCTTTTGAGTCTCACCCATAAGGATCTTGTGAGAATGAGGATTGATCTTACTATAGAAGATATAAAGCATCTATTTGATTTTCTAGAGAACCATTCCCTAATTGATGAACCTAAGAAACCGAATCCATGATTACCCACTCTAATTAAATGTTAAAAATGGATTAATGCCTAATGTGGAAAAGAATTCTCCTATGAGTAGATCATTGATTCATTTTTTTATGAATCCTAAATATATACCGTCCTTATGCATTCTGATTTGCCAATAGCCCAATTTAAGGTCAAACTTTGAATATATTTTGGGTCGATATTTTCTAATCCAATTTCTAAACTCTTCTTGATTTGGGAGATTATAGCCGTCAGATTTAGTGGCTAAGTTTAATTCTCAATAATCAATTATCAATTGAGGTATTTGTCATACTTTCTCGGCATAATTTAATATCATGAAAGTTGCACTTCTGTGTTTGTTGATACTTGGTTGGAATATATTTAACTTTTGAAGCTCGGGGGTCTGCTTCTCAAATTCTTCTATCATTTCCACTTTATATTTGATTCTACGACTTCTGGTAATAGTTTCTGAATTTTTTAATTTTTAAAGTGACCTCAATTCTACATTTTTTAGATAATGCTGAGGGTTTTCTCTAAAATTGTCTAGAAGCCTTTCTTTAATTTGATCAATATTCTTTTGCATTGTCTGCAAAAGGTAGATTCCATTCTCCTAGTCGTTTGCAAATTCCTACAATTTCTTAAGTAAGAAAGTCAGCACTTACATTTTGATAACTTCGAATTAATTCGATAACAAAACTGTAATATGCAAGCTTTTATTGCCATCTAACTAATTTTGTCTGTATAATTTCTTTCAGCTTTAGATTTCTCAAATACTTAACATAAGAAGAATTTGTTCGGACTAAAAATAATTTTTCTGATGTAATAAATAATTCATTGGCCTTTATTATTTATATTACTGAAAATACTTTCTTTTCATGGATTGGCCAATTGACTTCTGAACTTTTAAATGTTCCTCCCTAATACCTGCTTATTTCTTCAATATTAGTTGATGTTTTTCTTACTTTTAGCACACTTTCCCAATATAATTCAAAGGCATCAACTTCTAAAATTCGATAATCTCCTTTTTCTAGTAATCTAAGCTTTGGGAGATTTTTCGTCTGATTTTTTATTCTTTTAACCAACTGAGTGTCCTCACTTCTCCATTCCCAAGAAATTTTTTCTGAAGTTTTTCTATGAAGATCTCTGGTTAAAGCAGCAAGACCTTTAATAAAGGGTCTAACATAATTAAGGATTCCTAAAAACCTTTGGAGTTATTTTCGATCCTTAATTTTAATCGGAAATAATCTTATAGATTTTGCAATATTTGGTTGTATCTTTTCTTGGTTTTTCTCAATTTTTAATCTGAAGAAATTGATTTTTGATTGCATCCATTTATATTTTCTTTCTGAAAAAATCATTCCTTCCTTAAGAAATACTTCAGTCACTTAATCTAAATGGCTGATATGTTCTTTCAGTGTTTTAGAAAACAGGAAAACATAATCAAGGAGTTAGGATGCAAAGATCTCATAAATTCCTCATGATTTATTTAAGACCATTTAAAATTACTTTAAAATTGTGCATTGATTTCAAAACCAATTTGATACATTTTGAAAATATTTATAGAAAAAATTATATTTATTATGAATTTTTTAGAATTATTTTAAATATTTAAGATGACTTTAAATCTATCTAAAATTGTTCTAATGCATCCTCAAATTAATTGAAATCTCTAGATATATCACAAATAATTTTAAGCCATTAAAATAATTTTAAATAAACTGCAATAATTTATTATTATTATAACATATAATTATAAGTAATTGGAAATAACTTCAAAAAGTTGAAAAATCAATGAATTCCAGAATTATGTAGATAAAATCTTGATATGTGGATACTTAATTATTTAAAAAATTAAGGGAATAATTATAAAATTATTTGAAATATAAGAAAATATTTCAGGTTTAATTTATAAATTTTAAAATAAACTATAACTAAATCATAATGCATAATATTTAATTACTAGTTATCTTTCTATTTAGGATAATTATACTTTTATCCCCAATATTCTCCTTAATTATCCTTTGACCAATATTTTAAATGTAATTATAAAAATATCAATACTTTAATAAAAATATTTGGCTTTTACTAATACCATTAAGTGTCATCAAATGGAGCCAAGCGATGTTAGTATAGGTCAGATATTTTTAATAAAGTATTGATATTTTT
>JAYJMB010066345.1:0-25164 GCA_036873735.1 Pouteria campechiana
CCCTTACTCACACTACTACAGAAAATTAGATTGGAGCAAGGTTCTAAATTTGGGTGCCCACGACAGCACCACCAAGAGATGATAAACTCTATTCAGTCATGTATTTACATTATATATATCTTGTGGATTGTGGCCATTAGTATGGCTATAGTGATGTGGATTTTGCTTGTGTAATTCCTACTCATTTGATCAATCTTGTGACAATGGGAAGATGATTAGTTGACTGGTAAATGGTGCTCATTATGGTTAGTGTTTACCAGTGGGGCGTTACAGAGTGATTTCTTCAACACTAACTAGAATAAGCACCACTTGCTAGTCAATCGATCGTCTCCCCACAATCACAAGATCGACTAAATGAGTTGGGATTACACAAGCACAAACCACATCACTACAACTATATTAATGGCCACAATCCACAAGCTATGCATATAACGTAAATACATGATTAAATAGAGTATTTCATCTTTTAATACATACAATCTTCCATCAATATTGGCAATTACAAAATGTCCTATATATTAATATGATACATTATGATCATACACATCTCATAAGTCCACAAAACTCATATATATCATACAAAATAATACAATTAACTAAACTCCATCAATTCTCCCTGCCTAAAGTTCCAACCCCATGTTGGTTTCCCTTAGGTAAACCTATTAAGATTTGAAAATATGATGAACTAGGTAACTCAGTAAGTAGGTAAGTAAAAGCAACAAATGACTTCCATTGGTCACACTTGAACCATCACTCATCTATCCATTGGTTAATCATATCAAACATAGTTATAAAATTCACACCAGGTTTTACATAAATCATAGACCTCAACCAAGTCTGACCATCAACCAATCCCATGACTATACCCAACCTAATGCCATGTCCATGAATCTTGGGCTACTACATAGCCATACACATGCAACAATTATACAGCATTAACAAGTACTCTCAAATCATATCATGAATGTAAATCTAGATACAAATATGTCACATATCTGCTCAATTGAACCCCTTATTACTTAGATCATGTGCATCTCATACCTATGCCACATGTTTGCCCAATCAAACCCTTTATTACTCAGGTTATGTACATCTCATTATATCTATCCGTTTAGGCTCATCTCTTGGTCATACAGGCTAAGCAAACCACCACATCATCATCATCATCATCATGTGCACATCTCAAAAACCCATGCCATCTTACATGATGCATACCAAATGTCATGCCATTTATCATCTATCACATGTGGCCCAAGGCCCATCTCATACATCATGTAACATTAGTGATATACACAATTGTAGTTCTAATATTATAACATGTCATGCATCTAGACTCACTCAACAAGGTCCATAAATCAGACATATTCTTCAATTAGGCATTCCATTAAAAACATATGGGACAAAATTCACAAAATCACAAATCACAGAAGAAAATATGGTGAAAACATGCTAAGCATGCTGAACATAATAAAGCCTCATGCAAACTATTCAAACTAAGAATTCAAAGCACAAATGAATTCGACATGGCCCAAACATAATGCACAAGAATCATGTAAATGGGAAAGGAAATTTGTATGAGTTTAAAAGATCATTTCCTACTTACCCAAAATTGAAGGATTTATGCTTTTGTTTTAAACCCTTGCCTCCCAAGACTTTCTTACACCGTCTCACTTCCAAATATTTCAAACTTCAAGCAATATGAATTTCTTTATTTCAAAAATAGCTAGTCTCCTACAAGGGAAAAAGGATTTAACTTTACTATTCAATAATCATTATTTACTGTTCATCATATACTATTCATTATTTAACATTTATGATTCATTATTTATTATTTACTATTCACTATACACTATTCAATGCACTGTTCATAGTCAAAATCATTATATAAGTGGAAGACTTTTCACTAGCTAATGACCCGCATTGAACGCTGCTGCCAAACACCCACATTCAATGTGGGGTATCTCATTCTCCCCACCTTATAAAAGTTTCATCCTTGAAACTTAGACATCAAGTCCATAAGTAGGGATATCTCTCTTTCATGGCTTCCTCAATCTCCCAAGTTGTTTCATTCTCTGAATGATGACTCCATTAAACCTTCACAAGCCTAATCATCTTATTCCTCAATTGTTTCACTTGATTGTCCAAAATCCAAACTGGATGCTCATTATACTGTAAATTATCCCACACCTGTATATGATCTGATTGTAATACATATGATGGATTTGGCTTATACTTTCTTAATATCGATACATGAAACACATCATGTATGCTCGATAAGGAAGGTGGTAAGGCCAACTGATCGGCCACTTTCCCAATCCTTTCTAAGATCTCATAAGGTCTAATATACCTTGGGCTCAACTTACCCCTTTTCCGAAACCTAATAACCCCTTTCATTGGTGAGACCTTCAAGAATACATTGTCTACGGTCTCTAGTATTAACTAAGGACCCATTACCATGGCTTCTCCCACTTCATCCAAACATAGAGGTGATCTACACTTCCTCCCATATAGTATTTCATATGGAGCCATCTGAATGCTAGAGCAATAACTGTTATTATATGCAAATTCTAATAAAGCTAAATACTCACTCCATGAGTTTCCCCAATCTAGCACACAAGCATAGAACATATCTCCTAATTGCTGGTTCATCCATTTAGTCTACCCATCTGTCTGTTGGTGAAATATAGCACTGAACTTTAATTGAGTCCCCAAGGCTTTATGCAATGCCTTCCAGGTGTTAGAAGTGAAGCATCACTCATCTGTCCATCGGTTAACCACATCAAACATAGTTATAAAATTCACACAAATTTTTACATAAATCATCGACATCAACCAAGTCTGACCATCAACCAATCACATGACCATACCTAACTTGATGCCATGTCCATGAATCTTGGGTTACTATATAGCCCCACACAAGCAACAATTATGCAACATGAATAAGCACTCTCAAATCATATCATGAATGTAAATCCAAATAAAAACACGCCATATGTCTGCCCAATCAAACCCCTTATCACTCAAATCATATGCATCTCATATCCATGCCACATACCTACTCGATCAAACCCCTTATTACTCAAGTTATGTGTATCTCATCATATTTAGCCATTCAAGCTCATCTCTTAGCCATATAGGCTAGGTAAACTGCCCCATCATCATCATCATCATGTGAAGCACCAATCTAAGTCCAAAATTTTAATTTCAGACATGATTATTTGAACCCAGACATGACGGTTCACTTTAAGACATGGCCAAAGAGTCAATTTCTAGCTGAACGTTCTATACAAGTCTAAAAACTTAAGACATGGAAACTGAACTTAGACATGGCTCAATAGAGCTCAAACATGAAAACCCATGAGAAAGCTCTAATAGTAAAAAAATCATGTTAATTAACTCGCATTAAATGAATGATGTCTTGTCCAATGGGCAGAATTCATACTCAGCTATAAAAGTAATAAAGAAAGATCGTTTTAGAGAGTAGCAAAAGATCAAACATCTTTAAGAGAAGCAAACAAGAGCATTTACTTTCAGGCATTAAGTTTTCTTCCACCTCGACATCACCTGAAAGCTATCCACATTCAAAGCTTATCTTCTGCAATAACTTAAAGGAGTTTGAAATCCTTTGTATTTATTGCTATACATTTTACTACTGTATTTAATCATGTACAAACTTCGCCTATGTAAGAGGCATTTGCTATTGTACATTTCTCATTGATTAGTATAGCAAGCAAGGGGCTTGCTAAACTAGGATAAGCTTGTTGGTCACCTTTGAAAATTGACCTGCATATAAGTTTGTTGGTTAGCTTTGGAAAACAACTGGGAAAAAGTTTATTCGTAAGCTTTTGAAAAAATAACCTATTTAATGGTTTGTCAGTAAGCTCAAGAAAATTAAATGGTGATTAGTGGAACCTGAGTACAGTGAGCGAGACTAACTCAGAGAGAGGAGAAGGTGTCATGTTGTGGGCTGAACCTCTATAAAATATATGTGTGCTTTGTATTGCATGATTTATCTCCTACTTTTATAGCATTTTGGTTTTATGTTAGCATGATTTTATGGTGTTCACATGTTCTTATTTAAGAAGGATAAAATACATGAGAGAAAACAAGGCATAATTGGAGAAAAAGGGCAAATTTTGTTGGCAGCAACATTAGGTGCCATGGTGTCACTTTAGAAAACCTCCATGGTGGATTCTTATGAATTGGGCCCTGCTGCGCCAATCGGCATGGTAAGTTGGTGGTCCAACTTTTCAATGCCCTTCCCATTATGTTTTCATCCTTGTTCCATTTTTCGTTCTTTCCACACCTAAATCCCATGTCCTTCTACCCTTTCTACATTAATCTAGCTATAAAAATCATGATTTAAGCAGGGAATATGCCATTCACATGCCCAAGGCCATATTTGGCTAGCTTGAATGGCGGAGGCAATGAGGAAATTGCATTGGTATGAGATTCATGGATGATTCCTAGGGGATTGCAGTCAAATCTATGTGCTAGGGAGGAAGCAATGCTTGGAATTCATGGTAAGTGCATTTTTTCTCATTTAATTTATGATTTAGTTTGTTAGGGTTTATATCCAATTTGCGAATATTGATTTTGGAAAAATGGCATGAATTGTGATATGATTCATGGGGAAAAGATTAATTTACTAATTATAATGTCTTTTGGAGTAACTTGGACCTAAGGAAATCTAATGGTATTATTATTCATGAAGTACGGAAGAAGGTTTTTCTATATATAGTGTTTGGATAGTGAATTAGTTGGATTAGAAGCTTAATTGACTTATCGTTAAGGTTAATTATATGTTAATTATGTTATATAATGAGTTGTGTTATTGGAAGTTAAGTTCTTTTGTGACCCTTTATTGACATGTGATGACTTAATGAATGCATATGACATATTCGATGAATTGTCTTAATGAAAAGTAGAGTGTATTTGAAGAATTCTATAGCAATTTCTACATGGCCAGGGAAGAAGATACTTAATTGACCTAAATAGATGAATAAAATGATATCTATGAGATGTTAATGAACCTTAACTTGAATATGTTAATAGAGAAAGACTTTAAGTGGTGAATTAATTGAAAATCCTAAATTTGACCTAGATTGGGATATCAAATCGATGTATAAGTGAATAAAAAGATTCTTGAGTGAATTCCAACTAATTGATGAGATTAAGCTAGAAGTCTTATTGAAAGTTGTAATTTCAATTGTATTATATGTTATGTTTATTTAAGATCCACTTGGGAGCTAAGTGGTGGACGGGAAGGTTGAGTTGAAGATTGTGAATTTTACTTCAATAAGGTAAGTAGGCTTCTTCCATAAATGTATTACTGGATAGGGATAGCGAATATCCCATGATTTGTGACTAGGCATGTATGCATGGATGGGGATAATAGATATCCCATAATTTTTAATAATATGTATATGCTTGCTGTGTTTTACATCTAAGAATGACAGGACAATACATTATTTACATGGATGTGGTTCTCCATAATTTTACAATTGTGTTTATCATAGAATCACTAGGGATGGAGAATATCTTATACTTTCTACTTAAATGAAGATTTTGGTGCTATATGAATGTCTAGAGGAATGTGGATGATGAATATCCCATTGTACTAAATGAGATTCTTATGTTATATATATGTATATATAGTTGTATATAGATATGTATATATATATATATTTATATGTACATATATGTATATATGTATATGTGTGTGTATGTGTGTATGCATGAAGGTAGGAATGGTTAAGGATATTGGATATACTGAGAATTTATAATGATTTTTATTCATTTTTGTTATGTGAATGCAGTTTGTCTAGAATGATGTTTATAATATTCCTTAAATATGTAAATGAATGGGGTATAGAGTATCCCATGCAATATATAAACTTGAATATTATGAATTCAATTGGGTTGAATAATATACAATGTTTGGTATACTGAAATGTTGAGACTAGATTATACATGTTCGGGATTGAACATTTTATTTTATTAACTATTGATTATGATTTTACTCTTACTTGCCTACTTATTGAGTTAGCCTAGACTCACAGCTTCTTATTATGTTTTTAATTGGTAGGTTAAGTAATGGAGCCAACTGCAAGTTGGGGCTTATGAGATAATCTAAAGACACCATTAGGCTTGGTACAATAAATTGGGATTATATGCCAATTATATATTTATTTATAATTGCATTTAAAAGATATCAAATGTTGTATAATGAAATGTATTGTCATGTTATAGTAATAAAGGTGTATAGTCTAGTGAATGGATCTATAATATTCTAGTTTTGTTTATTCCCTTCATGGTGCGACTCTAATTCTTGGTAGTTATGTGTATGTGTTACGAGCAACTACGGCCGTGTCTATTATATAGTTATGTCATTGCTTTAAATTACTGAATTTTTTATTAATTAATAATTATAGAGGTATAGATTCTATAGTTCAGGGGAGACTCTACAAAATTTTAGGCAGAATCTTTCCCTTGAAAATGGGAAAATAAATGTAAGACCCTGAAATTTTTAGGAATGTTGGGTTTCAATTTTATAATTAGGTATGCATTACATGTGAATACACTTAAATTTTGGAAAAATTTATTATGCAAAGTCATGAAATCATTAGGATTACTATCATTAATATGCAAATGAGGAATGAAGTACATTAACTTATGCTAAATAAATGGAGACAAGTTGGAAAAAAAGAATAAAAATGAGGTAGTGAAGTGTATATGTACACCTAGATGAAATTTGCAAATTAATTAGAAAAATTATTAGAATCATGTGGAACATCATAGATGGCATGTGAATTTTAATGGGAATGGTCCAAATATATTAAAGAAATGGAATAAAAATTATGAAAAAATCAATAATACATTGCATGTACACGTAGTGAAATAGGTAACTAGAGGACCGTACAATTTTGCAAATAAAAGATAGCTCTTGGCCATCCTCTCTCCCATTTCATGTATGTAGCCCTTGTTTCCCAACCTCCATGCATCTCCACCTCTCCTAAATGATGAATTTAGGCTACGTTGATGGGGGCAATCATATGAAAGTTAATTCAAGTGTGGTTTGCAACTTACTCCATCAAGAATTCTCTTGATTCAAGTGCATTAGAGTTACCAAAATCGAAGGGACAGCAGTTGTAGGTGGGACCCATCAAGGAAATAGAGGATTAAAAGTGAGAAGTTAACTAAACAGCCTCCTAATTATGTGTATATAATTATTTCATTAAAGTATAGCTGAATTTTTTGTTTAGTTAAGATGGGATCAAATTAGGGTTTGTAAAATCTATAAATGGTTGATATGGGCTGTAACTAATGTATCTAATACATGATTAATGACTGATTAAAATTAGTTAGGAATTAGCAATTAAGTGTACGACTAGTTCCACATTAATGTTTTTTAATGAAGTTTAATGCAAATTTTCCCACTAATTAGGTATTAAATTTAGAAAGAAATTAAAGCATCATTAAGGGTGTAAATTGGAGTGTAAGGGCTGTGCAAATTACTTAATTAATTAAGGTAAGCAGGTAGTTGTTTTAAGTTGTTCTAAGTTCAATTTGATTTCTTTGAATGATTATAATTTGGTCACTTATAATTTGAAATTTTTGTATAGGAGCTGCATGATTTTTAAACATGCATTATCTGCCCCATGCAACCATAATTAATGTATTATATTAAAGTGAATTAATCACATTGAAAACAATAGGAAAAATCAGATGGAATTCGGATGAACAATGCATTGACAAAAGCCCTTACCAAGTACCCCTCTTGAGGTTGATTACAAACTAGTTTATTGATGTTAGTTTTCAAGAGTAAAAATATTTAGTTAAAATATATATAATTGAATACTATCGTATGAAATTTCATAAACAAATTCCACTGTTTGACCCCTCAAACAAATCTAAACATTAAATACCCTAAAAATGAGATGCTGATAATGTCTCACCCTTTTAAAATTTTGTTTTACTTTTAATATTCTCATTTTGAATTACTTTTAGCTAAACTTTTTACACAAATTTCAATATATTATGATTAATTGATAAAAACTTTGAGGGGCAAAAGAGATGTAGAATTTCTTCTAACATTTTTACTTTATATTTTAATATTTTAATTTTAAATTACTCAATTTACAATGTTTTAACTTGAGATTTAGATTGAATATTTTTCATATTATTGTGAATCTATAAAAAAAATAGGTCAATATGAGATTTATAAACTAGGAAATAAGAATTTTATTTTAGAAATTGTGTGTGTATTTTACTCCCTCGAGAGTGCTAGTAAATTTTGGTTTTGATGCCTGGTTGGTGTGGAGCCTAGTGTGGCTTATATATGTATTTTATAATGGTCGTGGGCCAACCTGTCTGCCATGCGACGAAAAGTGGCCTGGTTGGCCAATGGGTGGCTATGTGTGCAATCGGCACAGTCGTGCATTGCTATTGGCCTGGATGACCTGATTGTTATGATTTTCCTGAGTAGCTTGAGTAGGTGTGTTTATGAAGATATTATACTCTTATGAGGCAATGAGAGTGGGGTGCCACTGGATACAGCAGTGTTGGGATGGACTTTACATGCTGAAGAGTGAAAGGGTAGTATTCTGATTTACATGCCTCCTGGGGAGGATGTGTGGGTGATTTTGAAGTGTGTGGACGATTGTGGAGCAACATACTAGTGTGGGAGGTAGCCATGGATTGGCAGATAGAAAGAGCAGTATGATATATCGATATTCGAGCCAATATTGAGCAGTTAACTATGTATATAATATCATTATGAATATATGTATGAAATAATTAATGAATGTTAACATTAAAATTATAATGAACCTAGCCATTGACTGACTGTGACATCCTGCATGCGGCATAACATGTTTTGCCTATTTGCATCATTGTTTGCTGCTCTATTTATCATTGTTTATTACATTATTTATAGTCATATTTTTTTGCTTACCTGCTTACTGAGTTTTGTCCAGACTCACACTTTTATTTAAATTTTTAGCTGATAGGGTAGAGGATGGAGCCCAACAGGGTGTTGGGTCTCATGACAAGGCTAGGCCATGACACCAATAGAGACTTTACTTCTTTTCGTGATGTATGATGATGTATATTATTGGATGTATTTTGTATGCATATTAGACATGTATCATTATTTATTTTTAAAGCATGTCATTTTATGGTATGGGTGTATATGATTTGATAGCTAGGGTACAGTGTACCCCAATCTTAATCTGTGGGTGTTGTGGTGATGTGCGTTGTGGAGACAACAGTTATATAGTTTGTGAAAGAAATGGTAGGGCTTGGAGGCGACCATATTATATTTGCATATTTGAGGGTAATTGTTATGTAATTATTTTAGTTTAGCATGTTGTATATAGGATAACAGTGGTAAATCATGGGTGACTCTGCTAGAATTTCCTCTGAATTTACCACTAGTGACGCTCTAGGGAGGAGGGGCGTTATTGGTGGTATCAGAGCCTAATGCACCCAAGGTGGTATAAGTTTGGAGTATTACTATCAAATCATTAAGTAATGAAATGCTTAGATTACATTAATATATTTTAAAAATATAGGGGAGCGTTAACTTAGCCTGTAAATATGAACCTTTCATTTTAAGCAATTAAACTTGAGCAAGTATGATTATGCAAGTGTATGACTTAGAAATGCAATATTATGTAGATATATGACCTGCGAATGTGATATTATGCAGTAGTGGCACCTAAGAGACAAGTGGATAAGGGAAAAGCGCCCATGGTGGAGGAGGAGCCACCAAGCCAAACCACTAGATCCTGATACATAGGTGTTGTGATTAGAGAGGATAGAAGAGAGCAGAGCCAGCCGGCTAGAGGCAGTGGCTCGAGGCCAGCCTCTAATGAGGCAAAAGAAGAGGTTATTCTGGAGCCTAAGGTGAGGCAGCCACCAAAGACCATACAGGAGTCGGTAGGGGCCAGTGGTACAATACTAAGAGCCAGACTAGAGTTTCTTGCTATAATGGCAATGGTAGCCAACCTCACCCAAACAGTATAGGACTTCATACAGGCTCAGAGGAGACTAGTATATGAGCCATACAGGCTCAGAGGAGACTGGTATATGAGCCTACTCCCATTGTTGGACCTACTAGGAGGCTGACCCATGTGCCAAAGACGATAGTGGAAGTGGGCTAGACTTAGCAGAATCACCCAGGTCTGGGGCTAAACATGAATGCTTTCCACAATATGAAGCCTCCAATATTTAGAAGACAGAGCAACTATAGGGTCATGGATGATTGGATCTCAGGGATGGAGAAGGTGTTCACCTATATACAATGTCTGGAGGAGCACAAGGTGTTGTATGTTGTCTACCAACTAGAGGGCTAGGCCAAATGCTAGTGGAAGACAAAGAGGTTAATGTTACTAGCTGCAGGAGCTGGTCTAACATGGGAAGAGTTTAGAGATAGGCTCTTCTGCCATTATGTGCCCATTAGTGAGAGAGCGAAGTGGATGACCGAGTTTATGACACTAGTGTAGGGGAGGAGATCTATGGTAGAATATGATGAGCAATTCCACTCCTTGACCCGATTTGTACCATGGGCCCAAGTAGACTCTGTAAAGGCAGCCCAAAAATTTTAGGAGGGTCTATGATGGAGCATCAGGTAGAATCTGGCCCTTTTTATGCTCACTAGATATAAAGATATTCTAGAGTGTGCCCAAATAGCTGAGTGAGAGGAAGAGGAGCGCCAAAAAATTCAAGAAAGGCGGCATGCCTGAATAGGTGACTCTGGGCAAAAGAAGAAGCCCCATATTGAGCCAAGCAGTGGAGTCATCTCTGAGAGGACATGTCATCATTATGGCCAGCCGCGACATATCCAACCACATTATCCTGCATTGAAGAGAGAGGGAAGGAAGACTACCAGGCAGACCCCTACTCTGTCTAGAGAGTAGAGCTAGACAACCAACCAGGCATGGGGAGCAGAATAGAGGAGACTGATTGTTTGGCAAGCAAGGCCACATTAGACTGAATTATCCCACTCTTCAAGGAAAGAGTGAGTCTTGCTTCTAGGGCACCTCCCCATCCTGAGCATGGTGGTCCATAGATGAGAGGTCAAGGTCGTGGGATATATGTACCACCAGGGCAGTAGTTTGCATAGAGTCCCCGACAGTTGTATAGGCTACCATAGTATAAGAGGCACTGGCAATGGATCACATGGTTACATGTAATCTCCTCATCTATAACTATATGACATATGTCTTATTTGATCTAGGTACTTCTCAGTCTTTTATTTCAGTTACATTTGTTCATAAAGCTGGCTTATCTACATATCCCATGGATCAATTGGTAGAGGTCTCCACACCACTAAAGGCAGTTAGTACGGCCTTAGAAAAATGTTATGATATTCCCTTGATAATTAAAAGCAGATATTTCTATGTTGATTTGATAGTATTAAATATGGAAGGATTATATATTATATTGGGGATGGATTGGCTGACTAAGCATGAAGCCAAGATAGATTGCAAGACCAAGCAGGTGATCTTGAAGACTCCTAATGAGATAGATATCACTTTTCGAAGTTCATCTACAAGAGAAGCTCCCAAGCTGATATCTACTATGAGAGATCTCAGTTTAGTGTGGAAGGGGCATGGAGTTTATTTGATTTTTGTCATAGATGTGTACTCTGAGCATAGATCAGTGGAGGATATCTAAGTTGTGAGAAACTTTCCTGATATGTTTCTAGGAGAGATATCTAGCTTACCTCCTGAGTAAGAAGTCAAGTTCAGTATTGACCTCCAACTTGGGGTAGAGCCTGTGTCCAGATCACCATACAGAATAGCACTAGTGGAACTGGCAGAATTGAATGTATAGTTGCAAGAGTTGATGGATAAGGGATTTATCTGCCCTAGTGTGTTACCTTGGGTGCTCCCATTCTGTTTGTGAAGAAGAAGGATGGTAGTTTATGCCTATGCATTGACTATCGAGAGCTCAACAAGGTGGCAATCAAGAATAAGTATTCATTGCCTTGTATAGATGATTTGCTTGATCAGTTGCAAGGGGCTACTATGTTCTCAAAGATTGATCTTTAGTCGAGCTATAATCAGATGAGGGTTAGGCCGACAGATGTGCCAAAGATTGCATTCAGAACCCAATATGGACACTATGAGTTCTTAGTAATGCCATTCGGGTTGACTAATGCTTCAGCAGTCTTCATGGATCTTATGAATAGGGTGTTTAGGCCATATTTAAATCACTTTGTGATCATATTTATCGATGATATCCTGATTTATTCCAAAAGCAAAGAGGAGCATGAAACTCACATGAGACTGGCATTGTAGTGTTTGAGAGAAGAAAAGTTGTATGGCAAGTTGAAGAAATGCAACTTTTGGATGAATAATGTAGCATTTTTAGGGCATACCATATCATGTGATGGTATTTTTGTGGACCCACATAAGATAGAAGTTGTGGTGAACTGGTCCCGACCAACTATAGTGACAAAAGTTTGCAGTTTTCTAGGATTGGTAGGTTACTACTGCCGGTTTGTTAGGAGATTCTCCACTATTACTTTATCTCTTACATAGTTGACCCGTAAGGGTGTGTAGTTCAAATGGAATGATCAATGTGAGGCAGCATTCTAGGAATTAAAGAGGAGGCAAGTAGAAGCTCCAGTTCTCAAAGTCCCTATAGGACGGGGTGGATTTGTAGTTACAATGATACATCTAAACATGTGTTAGGGTGTGTATTGATGCAACATAGAAATGTTATTGCTTATGCATCACGCCTGCTGAAACCTCATGAGCGTAGCTATCCCATCCATAATCTGGAGTTAGCAGCTGTCATATTTGCCTTAAAGATTTGGAGACATTATCTCTATAGTGAAAAGTGTGACATATATACAGATCATAAAAGCTTGAAGAACATTTTCACCCAGAAAGAGCTAAATATGAGACAGAGGCGATGATTTGGGTTGCTAGAAGATTATGATTTAAATATACATTATCACCCAGGCAAAGAAAATGTTGTAGCAGATGCTTTGAGTAGAAAGTCTGGTAGTAGTATGGCATATCTGCTTACATAGAAAAATAATTATTGAAGAGATGAGGCAAAGGGAGTTGTATGTTGGAATGAAAGGAATAGTGGCACAATTATGTCAGTTATCTATTCAGCCCACCTTATTGGATACGATTCGAACTGCCCGAGTGGAGACTATAGATGAGGAATTTTAGAAACTAAGAGAGAAAGCTCAAAGTGGTGGACTACCTGATCATATTATTGGTGCTGATGGCATTCTGAGATAACAGAACTGACTTGCATTGCCTTGAGGTTCTGCTATGATATAGAAAGTGCTAGAGGAGGCACACTATTCACCTTATACCATCCACCTAGGCAGTACTAAAATGTATCATGACTTGAGGTCATAGTATTTATGACATGGCATGAAAAATGATGTGGCTCAGTATGTGGTAAGGTGTCTAGTATGCCAAAGGGTAAAGGCAGAACATTAGAGGCTTAGTGGGTTATTACAGCCAATTGAAATCCCAGAGTGGAAGTGGACAGATATTACTATGGATTTAATTATAAGTCTTCCCAAGACTACTGACAATTATGATAGTATCTGGGTTATAGTGGACAGGTTGACTAAGGCAGCCCACTTTATTCTAGTTCTCACTACCTACACTACTGAGAAATATGCATGGATTTATCAAAAGGAGATAGTAAAACTACATGGTGTGCCGAAGGTCATCATTTCTAATCATGGATCAGTGTTTGCATCTAAGTTCTAAACAGCTCTACATAAGGCTATGGGTACATGTCTGGATTTCAATAGTACATATCACCCCAAGACCGATGGGCAGACTGAGAGGGTAAACCAGTAGATAGAGGACATGTTGAGAGCTTGTGTCCTCGAAATGGGCCAAGCCTGGAGCCAAGATCTTACTTTAGTGGAGTTCGCCTACAATAGTAGCTATCACTCTAGCATTAGCATGGCTCCTTTTGAGGCATTGTATGGGTGTAAGTGTCAATCACCACCATACTAGTCAGAAGTGGGAGAGATTGCTATTGTAGAGCTATAGATGATTATAGATACAGTTGAAAAAGTAGCCCAGATCAAGGAGAAGATCCTAGTTGCCCAGTCTCACCTGAAGAGTTATGCAAATACACATTGGTGGGATCTAGAGTTTCAAGTGGGAGACTGGGTCTTTCTTAAAGTGTCACCTATGAGAGGTGTGGTGCGATTTCACACCAAGGGCAGACTAAGCCCTAGATATCGGGCCATATGTGATATTAGAACTAATTGGCAAGGTGGCTTATCGCATTGCATTGCCACCTTCATTAAGTGGGATCCATGATGTGTTCCATGTGTCATCACTATGGGAGTATGAGCCAGATCCTTCTCATTTTATAGCATCAAAAGAGGTACAGTTAAGTGAGAATCTTCAATATACTGAGCAGCCAATCCATATCGTGGATAGAAAGGAGAAAGAGCTGAAAAATAAAACCATTTCCCTGGTGAAAGTATAGTAGAGTTGTCACTCGGAAGACGAGGCTAAATGGGAGTTTGAGGATATAATGCGGTCTAAGTATCCCCATTTAATTGTCTAAGTTTTGAAGATGAAACATTTTGTAAGGAGGGTGGAATGTAAAACCTTGAAACTTTCAGGTATGTTGGGTTTCAATTTTTATAATTTGGTATGCAATACATGTGAATACACTTAAATTTTGGGAAAATTTATTATGCAAAGTCATGAAATCATGAGGATTACTATCATTAATATGCAAACAAGGAATGAAGTACATTAACTTATGCTAAATAAATGGAGACAAGTTAGAAAATTTGAATAAAAATGAGGTAGTGAAGTGTGCATACACATCTAGTTGAAATTTGCAATTTAATTAGAAAAATTATTAGAATCATGTGGAACATCATAGATGGCATGTGAATTGTAATGGGAATGGTCCAAATATATTGAAGAAATGGAATAAAGATGATGGAAACATCAACAATACATTGCATGTACGTAGTGAAATAGGTAACTAGAGGACCGTATAATTTTGGAAATAAAAGACAGCTCTTGGCCATCCTCTCTCCCATTTCATGTATGCCGCCCTTGCTTCCCAACCTCCATGCATTTTCACATCTCCGAAATGATGAATTTAGATAATGTTGATGAGGGAAATCATATGAAAGTTAATTTAAGTGTGGTTTACAACTTACTCCATCAAGAATTCTCTTGATTCAAGTGCATTAAATTTACCAAATCCAAGGGATAGTAGATGTAGGTGGGACCCATAAAGGAAACAAAGGATTAAAGGTTAGAAGTTAACTAAAGTAGCCTCCTAATTATGTGTATAAAATTATTTCATTGAAATATAGCTGAATTTTTTTTGTTTGATTAAGATGGGATCAAGTTGGGGTTTGTAAAATCTGTAAATCGGAGTGTAATGGCTGTGCAAATTACTCAATTAATTAAGGTAAGTAGGTAGTTGTTTAAAGTTGTTTAAAGGTCAATTTGATTTCTTTAAATGATTACAATTTGGTCACTTGTAATCTAAAATTTTTGTATAGGAGCTACACGATTTTTAAACATGCATTATCTGCCCCATGCAACCATAATTAATTTATTGTATTAGCATGAATTAATTGCATTGAAAATAATAGGATAAATCAAATGGAATTTGGATGAATAGTTCATTGACAGAGCGCTTTATCAAGTACCCCTCTTGAGGTTGATTAAAAACCAATTTATTGATGTTAGTTTTCAAAAGTAAAAACATTTGGTTAAAATATATATAAATGAATACTAGCATACCAAATTTCATAACAAATTTCACCATTTGACCCCTCAAAAAACTTTGAACATTAAATACCCTAAAAATGAGATGCTGAGAGCATCCCTCCTTTTCAAAAATTTTAATATATTATTATTAATTGACAAAAATGTTTGAGGGGCAAAAGAGATATAGAATTTTGTCTAACATTTTTTCTTTATATTTTAAGATTTTAATTTTAAATTGCTCAATTTGTAATATTTTGACTTGAGATTTGGATTGAATATTTTTCATATTATTGGGATTCTATAAAAAAATTTTACGTTAATATGAGATTTATAAACTAGGAAATTAAAATTTAATTTTTGAAATTATCTATATGTATTTTACGCCTTTCAGAGTGTCAATAAATTCTAATTTTGGTGCCTGGTAGGTGCGGATTCCAATGTTGCTTATATATGTATTTTATAATGGCTGTGAGGCCAACCTGTATCTGCCATGTGGCGAGGAGTGGCCTCGTTGGCCACTAGGCGGTTGTGTGGGTAGTTGGTGTGACGCATTGCTATTAGCCTAGATGACTTGATTGCTATGAATTGCCTAAGTAGCTTAAGTAGGTGTGTTTATGAAGAATCAGTACTCTTGTGAAGCGATAAGGGTGGGTGCCACTGGATATAGCAGTGTGGCCATTTAGGCCTGGCAAGCTTCTAGCCAGGAGTGTCGGAATGGACCTGACGCACTGAAGAGTGAAAGGGTAGTGTTCTGATTTGTGTGCCTCCTAAGGAGGAGTGTATGATGGTGTGGGTGGTTGTAGAGTGTGTGGACAATGGCGGAGCAGTATATTAGTGTAGGAGGTATCCATGGTTTGGCAGATAGAAAGGGCAGTATGACATATTGGTATTCGAGCCAGTATTGACCGGTTAACTATGTATTCGATATCATTATGAGTATTTGTATGAAATAATTAATGAGTTTTAACATCAAAATCTTAATGAACCTGACCACTGACTGATTGTGACATCTTGAATATGGCATGACATATTTTGTCTGTTTGCATCATTGTTTACTACTCTATTGGTTGTTATTTATTACATTATTTATAGTCATATTTTTTTGCTTACCTGCTTACCAAGTTTTGCCCAGACTCACACTTTTATTTAAATTTTAGCTGACAGGCCAGAGGACGGAGCCTAATAAGGTGTTGGGTTTCGCGACAGTGCTAGGCCGTGACACGAGTAGAGACTTTTCTCCTTTAAATGATATAATACTGTATATTATTGGATGAATTTTGGATGTATATTAGATATGTATCATTATTTAGTTGTACAACATGTCATTTTATGGTGTGGGTGTATGTGATTTGGCAACTAGGGTACAATGTACCCCGATCTTGGTCTGTGGGTGCTGTGGTAATGTGTGTTATGGAAACGATGGTTATATAGTTTATGTAAGAAATGGTAGGGCCTGGAGGCAACCATATTATATTTGTATATTTGAGGGTAATTGTTTATGTAATTGTTTATGTAATTATTGTGGTTTAGCAAGTGTATACATGACAACGGTGGTAAATTAGGTGAGGCTCTACCAGAATGTCCTCTAAATTTACCACTAATGACGCTCCAAGGAGAAGGGACGTTATAATTAAAAAATGATGTTAAAACACATAGGCCCCTAGGCAAGGTATGGCACCACTTTAGTTATTTCCTTGACACATTATTCGTTACTGCACACTTGTGAAATATTGATCAATAGCTTAACTATTCACTCATATGCTTTTGCTTGTCATCAAAACTTGGTTGGTAAAACATATTTATCATCAAAATCAATCCATCTAAAGAAGGTCTTGTTAAACAACCTCCCCCTTTTTTATGATGATAAAACATTTGAGGGAAATACATTTCAAAAATAATAATTCACATTTTTAAAAAGATATACGAAAACTAAAAAAATCTTGACAAATAATCTTATAATTAGGCAGATTGTTTTTGATTTTCTTCATCTTTTTATTAGATAATTAGTTAGATTTAATTTCTCCCCCTAAATGTGTGCACTTGATCCTAATTTATTTAATCCGGCAATTTCTCCCCCTTATTTTTCTCTTACTTCTCCCCTTTTGTAATTAGAAAAAGGGTGCAAGGGAAAGAAAAGATTTACAATACAAAATGTTCATCAACATAGGGTACCTAGAAATAAAAATAGGAAAACTTTTCATTGCATTTCAATACAAATAGAGTTACAAGGAAAGCTATTTGAGTGCAATTAAAATTAAAATAGAGGTACATTTAGATTATGAGAAGTACAACACAGATGGGGTGGATGGAAGAAATAAACAAGGTAGAAAGATTAGGGTGGAGCCTGATTATGATCCATCAAAAAAGTTTGGAATCATGCATAGGCATGCCTACATTACTTTGGGAAGGTCACATCGGAGGAGCCGAAGTTTTGGACGGAAAAGGGTGATCTTCTGTATTTTTGGTAATTCTACCCTTCTAGAGTAGTTTTAGTATTTTGACCATAACTTTTAATTAAAAACTCGAAAATGAGTGATTATTTATGCATTAATTAGATACTTTCAAGGGATATAACGTTAATGTTGACCACTTATTTTTATTTAGCCTATATTTTGATTCATGGGGGCCAATAAGTGATGCCTCTAGAATTGGAAACAATTATAGTATATTGACTATAACAGTTTTGTATGAATTCAAAATTTATTGATTCTTAATTCATTGGATAGATAAAAACAAAGGCTACAACCTATATGTTGAACAATATTTGTGAATCATCCTATATATGTATTAAAAATTATTTCTAGGTTGATTGCAGTGCAAAGAGGGATAATTAGTGATGGAAATTTGGATGTTAATTAATGATCAAGTTGCTACCCATGATTAACCCATATTGATTGCAAAAATTTATGTAAATCATGTCCATATATTTATGCTTAATTAAGACATGAATGAATGAATATTACAATGATTAGAGTGATTGTTACCTTAAAAGATGATGTGTAAAGTGTAGAAACATTAGACATGAATAGGAATGGAAACCTTTGAAAATTGAACTTGGTTAAGGTGATGGGAGTAAAAGAGATATTAAATTATATAATTATGCCATGTAAATAATTAAATATGTTATTTTAGGATGAATGTAGGGTTATGAGACTTGATTGAAAGGGTGGATTGTTTGGTTGCTTGGCATGGAAAGAAGAAATTTAGATTGTAAAGAATTGAGGTAAGTAGATTTTGAAATGAATTTTTTATGATATTTTGAATGGTTGGGGATAATGACCCATTGTTGATTTCCGGGCATGGTTGTTTTAGACATTTATGTATGATGTTTTGTATGATTTTTGTGGAATGAGTGGTTTGGAAAAATCTTGTATTTTATATTGAAGTTTGAGATTTAAAAGTTGTTTTCTCTGCACTTGCATTTTATTGATGAGAGGGATATGTTAACTCATATTGTTATGAATGTATGATATCATATGATGGCATGATATGATATGGTTACATGAGAGTTTTATACCCTGTGTTATGATATGAGTAAATAGGAGTTGTGTACCCCATGTTGTAATATGGTTATAAGGGAGTCGTGCACCCCATGATGTCAAATGGTTGTGATTTGCATTGTGCATGGAGAGTAGACGATTGAGCATGCTAGATTTCGGAGCTTGTTGATTATTGTGTGATGTTTTGGTTATTAACTTAACTGACTTTATTGTTGTTTTCAGTTAATCTACTTACTGAGTTTGCCTAGAACTCACTCTATTGTTTTATATGTTTTTAGATGCCAGGATAGGCGATGGAGCCCAACCGGGGGTTAGTGCTCATGAAGGGTGTAGGTGCAAAGCTTAGACAGATGGTAAAATTCTTGAAACCGTAGTTGAACCTTTTTTCCATTTATTTTGTTATTGTGGACCCTCTAAATTGGATTAAACAAGTGATGTAATAAATTTATTTAGATGACTCGAGACTTACTTCACTATGTTGAGATTGGAGTTTAGTTTAGATTTAATTGCTATTTATCGCTACCTTGGGAATTCTAATTGACTCTAGGAATTTGTGTGTGTGTGTGTAAGTATGTATGTATGGATGGATGGATATGAGAAAGACATGACAAGTGATTATGCAGGTTTAAAATCTCATATTCAAGGAAGACTCTACTAATATGTTGGTAGAACCGCCACTAGGATGTGAGTGTAGTACCCTAAAATCGGGGTGCTATAGAGTGGTATCAAAGTGTAGTTCCCAATGTGTAATAACAATAGTTGTTGGATCTGAGATAGAGAACAATTTTGACAAATACAAATTACGAATCTACATCTAATGGGGGAGCGCTAGTCTAGGCATTGAAACTAGAGAGCCTAGGTTATTTTATAGTAGTATTAATGTATGATTTACACATGTTATATTGCATGTCAGGCTTTAAATCACTATGTCATTTAAATTGGCGTAGTGATGGCACTAAGGGAGCATATTGATAAGTGAAAGGCTCCTGTGATAGATGAGGAGCCAGAAAGGAGAATTACCAAGTCGAGGACCACAAGAGTTGTGATCCGCAAGCCTCAAGGAGAAGCTCTTAGGAGGGAGGGGCCAACTGAGCAGATGAACACATCAAGAATAGCTTAGAATGAGGAAAAGAATGAGGCTTTGAGTGAGTCATAGGAGGATCAGGTGGACACTAGGCAGCTAGAGGTTGAAAGGGGGCCAACTGTTGCTGGCATGGTCAGGTCGGATGTACCAGTTCCTAGTGGTGTTGGTGGGGTAACTCCACCAATGCAAGTGGCAAAACCAGAGATGAGTGTGATGATGAATTTGATGATGGGAATGGCATAGTCTTTAAGAACTTGTGCAAATGTAGAGAATGTCAACAATAGAATTGACACCACAAATGGAACCATGATAGGTTGAGCAAGAAGTGAGACATAATAGCACATGAAGGGATGCAGTAGAGTTGGGTTGGGTATCACAGAGATAGCCTAAACTAGAGCTGAATATGAAGCTATTCCATAACATGAAGCCTCCTACATTTAAGGGTGAAAAGGATTATAAGTAGTTGATGAGTGGATCTCTGGGATGGAGAAGATATTTACCTATATGGAATGTCCTAAGGGACACAAAGTCTCTTATGTTGTCTACAAGTTGGAAGGTGATGCGGAGCGATGGTGGAAAATAGGGAAGCAGACTCTACCTAATGGGCATGTGGACCTGCAATGGGTGGATTTCTAGGGGAGTTTCTTCTATCATTATGTGTCAGAGAGTGAGAAGGCAAGGCGGGTTATAGAAATTATGTCCCTTTATTAAGGAAAGAAGATGATTGAGGAGTACAATAAGAAATTCATATCATTGGCTCAATTCCTACCATGGGCATAGGTGGTATTTATGGAAATGGCTAGGAAATTCCAGGAAGGCCTAAAACTGTCCATTAAGGATGATATAGCTCCTTTTATGCTAATCAGGTTTGAGTACATTTTGGAAAGAGCTCACATGGTAGTGTGAGAGGAGGAGTATAATAAGATCAAGGACAGGAAATGTGGTGTTTACTATAGCTATAAACAACTAGGACATTGGGCTGTTAAGTGCTCATTAAGTTCGAGGACACAGGAAGGATAGAAGGCCAAAACAGTATCAAGATAGGCACAAGGAGCTAGATAGATAGCAACTCAAACACAAGGATAAGGACCTAGAGGGCCAATCACATGCTATCTTTATGGAGAATAAGGTCATCTCAAGTGAGATTGTCCCACATTACAAGGTAAAGGTATAGATTTTTAAGGGCTACAACGATCGATGTATGGGGGAGCTAGAATGAGAGGTAGAGGCAAAGGACAGTTTTAGGCACCGGGACACCGACTGGGTGATTTAGGTAGTCCCAAGCACCATGGCATCAGTATGGAGAGCAGAGGCCTCACATGGCTATAGTGATTCAGGCAAACAATGTGCAAGAAGCTCAAGTTGTAAAAGGAGTGGTGATAGCTGATCTTTTTGTCTATGATTATATGACTCATATTTTGTTTGATCCTGGCGCATCCAGATTATTTGTATCTATGGTTTTTGTGAGTAAATCTTGTTTACCTAAGTTTCCCATGCATGATGTTGTATTAAAGTATCTACTCCCTTAAGAACAGTCAGTACAACTACAAAACTTTGTAGGTGTATTCCCATAGTAATCGAGAGTAGATAGTTCTTGGTTGATTTGATTGTGTTGGATATGGATGTGTTGGACATCATATTGAGTATGGATTGGTAGTAAAGTATGAGGCTATGGTGAACTATAAAACTAAATAGGTGACTTTGAGAACCCTAAATGAGGTGGAAATTATCTTTAAGAGTTTACCAAAGGGGAAGGTGCCTAAACGTATATTGGCAAAGAGAGCCATAAGCCTAGAGAGGAAAGAGTGTGAAGTATATTTGGTGTCTGTTGTGGATGCTCATTATAAGCATAGGCTAGTGGGTGAGATACTTGTAGTAAGGGAATTTCCAAATGTGTTTCCAGATGAATTACCATGGTTACCCCCAGAAAGACAAGTAGAGTTCGGCAATAATCTTCAGCTTAGAGCTAGGCTGATGTCAAGTGCTCCATATCATATGGTGCTAGTAGAGATGATGGAGTTGAAAGTGTAACTACAAGATTTGATAGATAATGGGTTTATTCACCCTAGTGTGTCACCTTGGGAACTCTATTACTATTTGTGTAAAAGAAAGATGGAAGTTTGAGGTTGTACATTGATTATAGGGAACTTAATAAGGTGACCAAAAAGAACAAGTATCCCTTACCCCTTATTGATGATTTATTAGATCAATTGCAGGAGGATAAAACATTTTCAAAAGTTGATTTGCAATTAGGTTATCACCAGATGAGGATTAAGATTGCAGATGTGTCTAAGATGGCCTTTCAGAGAGATATGGACATTATAAATTTTTAGTGATTCCCTTTGGTTTGATGAATGTCCCTGCAATTTTTATGGATTTGCTAAACAGAGTGTTCAAGCCATATCTAGATCAATTTGTGGTGGTGTTTATAGATGATTTTCTAATCTATTCAAAGAGTAAGGAAGAAAATGAGCACCATTTGAGTATTGTATTGTAAAAGCTAAGGGAAGAGAAATTGTTGCAAAACTAAAAAAATGGGACTTTTGAATGAATAATGTGGCATTTCTGGGGCATGTGGTCTCCAGAGGTGGAATTTTAGTGGATCGTCACAAGATAGAGGCAGTAATGAACTGGCCAAGACTGACTAATGTGACAAAAGTGAGGAGTTTCTTGGGTTTGTGGAAGGGTTTTCCACAATTGTTGTCCCTTTGACTAGATTGACCCAGAAAGGAAATAAGTTTGATTGGATTGATCGATGTGAGGAAGCTTTTCAAGAATTAAAGTGGCATTTGGTGGAAGTGCCAATTTTAATAATACCATCAGCCCAGGGAGGATTTGTTATGTATAGTGATGCTTTGAAAAATGGACTTGGATATGTGTTGATGTAAAATGACAATGTGATAGCATATGCTTCTAGATAATTAAGGCCACATGAGTAGAATTACCCGATGCATGATCTGAAATTGGCACCAGTGGTGTTCACATTGAAAATATAGAGAGTATACTTGTATAGTGAGAAGTGTGGTATTTACACAAATCATAAGTGTTTGAAGTATATTTTCACCCAAAAGGAATTGAATATGAGGCAGAGGTGATGGTTAGAACTATTGAAGGACTATGATTTAGAAATTCATTACCACCGTGGAAAATCTAATGTAGTGGTTGATGCATTGAGTAGGAACTTGGGGAGCAACATGGCCTGTATGCTTACTCAGAGGAAGGAATAGTTTGAGGAACCGAGAAATTTAGACCTGCATGTGTATATTGAAGGATGGTTACACAGTTATGCTAATTATCGATATAGCTGACTTTGGTGGATGAAATCAGGTTAACCCAAGGATAGATTGCAGATGAGGAATTTCAAAAGATCAAAGAAAGAGCTCGGAATGGAGAGATATTAGATTTTGTGATGGGCATAGATGGTATATTGAGATATAGGGGATAGTTGCCAATCCCTAAAAAAGTTGCAATTGTACAAAAGATATTGGAGGAGGCACATTATTCACCATATACTATACACCTAAAAAATACAAATATGTATCATGATTTGACGTCCACCTATTGGTGGATGGAATGAAGAATGATGTGGCCAAGTACATAGCAAAATGTTTGACATATTAGAAAGTGAAAGTTGAACACCAGAGGCCAGGAGGTTTGTTACAGCCTATTGAGATTCCTAAGTGAAAATGGGAGAATATTACAATGGATTTTATTATTTGGTTGCCAAAGACCATGGCAAGGTATGATGGTATTTGAACAATTATAGACCAGTTGACAAAGGTGGCTCATTTTATACGTATGAAAATAATATTTACAGCCAAGAAATATGTCTGGATTTATCATAAAGAGATAGTTAGATTACAGGTAATCCTAAGTCTATTATTACATATTGAGGTTAGGTTTTTACCTCAAAGTTTTGGAGAGCTTTACATAAGGCCATGGGAACATGCTTGGATTTTAGCACATATTATCACCCCCAGATAGATTGATAGACAGAGCGAGTGAATAGACAACTAGAAGATATGTTGAGAGCTTGTGTACTTTAGTGGGTTGGATCATGGGTTGAGTACTTGGCATTGATAGAGTTTGCATATAATAATAGTTATCATTTGAGTATTCAGATGGAACCATTTGAGGCATTTTATGGTAGGAAATGTAGGTCACCATTGCATTGGGATGACATGGGAGAGAGTACAAAAGTTGACCCATAGATGACAACTGACATAGCGGACAAGGTGGCGTAGATTCGGGAGAAGCTTTAGATAGCACAATCACGTTAAAAGAGTTACAATGATACTCAAATGCATGATTTGGAATTTCAAGTGGGGGACAGAGTATTCTTGAAAGTGTCTCCTATGAAGGGAGTGGTATGATTTGGCATTAAGGGCAAGCTAAGCCCTAGATATATCGAACCATATGAGATACTAGAATGGATTTGTAAGGTAGCATACAGATTGGCATTGCCACTGTCTATGAGTGGAGTGCATGATGTTTTCCATATGTCTTCCTTGAGGAGCTATGAGCTAGACCCATCTCATTTGTTGAGATGGGAGAATGTATAGGTTGGAAGGAACTTGCAGTATCAAGAAAAGCCAATCAGGTTATTGGATTGTAAAGAGAAGCAACTTAGGAACTGTTTCGACGCAGCCGCTGAGAGACACGCTCAAGAAATCAGATCAGGCATAGTAAATAATGAGGAAGAAATAAAATGCAAACGGAACGTCATGACCGGGACTGGTCTCCTCTGGGAAATGCCAAAGGATATTCCATTATCATTAATTTTCCTCAAATAATTACACTTGCCGTGTATATCAGAAGAATTGTGTTCACA
>JAYJMB010066367.1:0-55814 GCA_036873735.1 Pouteria campechiana
TTGGGCTTACTCGAAGTTGCCAAAACAGAAATTTTCAGTTCTAGTTTGGATCCGAGAAGCTATTATCAAGCTCTGAGCGGCATATATATATATATATATATTATATATATATATATATATGGATTTGATTTTATGAGACCGGCTCCATACAAGCATGTATAAGACTGGTAATGAAGGTGCTCTGTTCGAAATGGGATATATCCTACAACCGCATGATCTCACCGTCAATTTAGGCAGAGTAAATCACAGTCGTTGTTGAAAAGGAACGAATGCTTGTGTGTGCGCCAAGTGAAAAAATTCAAATGGAGATAAAACTTATGTCCCTCTCCCATCTAACAGCGGCTACTCCCATCTCTCCCTATACCATCGGTCGGCCTATCATGCCCTCGCCATCTTACCTGCATCTCTCAGCCATCACTTCCCACCGTGATAAATTCTAAACCCATCTTATAACAAGCAAATGAAAGCAAACCGTGCCATTGCACATTCAAAGAGCTTGTAATCTCACCTCTTCCCTTCACCCGAGGACAGCAGTAGCAATTTTGGGTCCACCTTTTGATGCTAGCTCTGAGGAGTGATTTTGGCACCCGATTCCAACATGGGCGGCAGTAGCAATTTTGGCACCCGATTCCAACATCAGCCCTTAGCAGTGATTTCGGCACTCGATTCTAGCTCTGTTGGTTTGATTTCGACAGCATATTCACGAGCAAACGCATCCAGTCTTTCTCCTCAAGCATCACTGCTCCTCTTCGCAGCTGTACCGCCTCCATTGCACAAACAACAAAGTCCCTCTCTCTCTCATGCGATGCAAGCTTGGAAAGAGGTAAAAATCCTCTTCTCTTTGCTACTACCTTCTCCTACTTCTTCTTCTTCAAGACCAAAATACCAAATGCAACATTCTGATTCTATTTCTGTCTTCGACAACTCTAATTTCTCTTTCCATGCTACCCCTTCCATTACCAATCCCAAGCCCATATACTAGGCAAAGGTCGCGTATCAGGTAAAGGGTCAAGAGTAGGAAATCTTGTATATAAGCTATTGATGATTGGAATAAGAGAACGGTCATTCATTCTTTGCAATTCCTATTTTCAGGTAGAGGAGCTTCAGTTGGCTTGAACAGCTGAGATTTGGAATTCATCTCTGATCACAGAGACTGAATTCTAACATTTTATTTTACCTGGCAAACCAAACTTTCAACTTACCACTTTTCTAGTTTTTGTTTGACATCAAGTGAATGAAAATTGACATCTGTAGAAAATGACTGATCAATATCCTTTTATTCTTAAGGGTCAAGGCAATCTTAACTTGGATTTATACCAAAGGACCTAAAGTCTTCCATGGCAGGATTATGGAGCGAGAACTTGTACACCAACTACAGTTCATGTCCAAGTGGTTGCATTCCCACATTGAAGATGGCGATAAAGAGCTAAGAAAGCCCATGTTGTTCATTGAATTTGGTCTCTCAAATAAAATCCAGAATTTCCAATCGTCTGACTAAGACATCTTTTATAAACCTGTCTTCGACATAATTTACAAGTCAGCAAAGAAAGATCGATCTGGGGCCTGAGCATTAGCTTGGCCATTTATAGTTGGAGGTTGGAAGCATAAAATGATGAATATGGGATTGTTCCCTGGGAGAGGCCATCCGCATACAACTTGATAAAGGAGCAATCATGTCGGTTGGTTGCAGTTGGGTGCAAACAAGTTCCTTCAAAGGGGAGTCTTAACTGAATCTTGTTAAATTCGTCATTTGTTTTTTAAAATTTTGTTGCTCAAATCCAAACTTCTTTTGGGTTGTCATGCAAATACAACAGAATGAGAATGATTAAAATATGGATATAGGATCTACTTGTATTGATAATTTTTGGGTGTATCCTGAGAAGATTGGAAGTCATCATCAAGACGGCTTCTGTCGTTTCACATATGTGAATTTACAAGCTTATGAGTTAGAATTTCTAGCTCCCTAAAAATGCATTTATAGTTAGGGCAAGGCTTAAATGACATTTTAGAAGAAATAGATGACTGAGTGCTTGACTAAAAATGACGTGAGTGTTAGGGGAATCTCCTCATACATGGAGCAAATTGTTACTTGGGCCATTCAAATTTCAGATATTTGTCTGAACCTTGGCCATAGCTTATTAGTGGTAGTTCTGTTCTCAGCCAAGCTAACTCATCGAAATTTTACAACTTGAATATCCAATCCAACCTCAATCGAGAAGCCTACACTTTGTAGAACATGATCAAGGGGTTTGGGCACAGGGCAAATTGGTAAGAAAGATAAGCAAAATAAAATGTCAGAAAATAAAGATTATATACCAATGGTAGTTCATTAAGTAGTCAACATGATCAGACAATTATTACAAAGCAAACAGAAAAGCCGAACATGGCTAACCCCAATACGAAAGCAACAAACATAACGGTTATACTACACCACTAATACAAGTTTCTTCATAGATTCAGTAAGTGGTCCTCAATTGCCACAGCTGCAGTTCACACACATGCAACCTACCCCACACTTGCAATCCCCTTCAAGCCCAACAACCGCGGTGACCACCTCCACCACACTATCATTGTGGCTGCAAGGAATTCAGACCACATGCATAGTCAGTTTTATTTCTTCCACATAACATGCCCCATCTCTACATGCTTTCACTACCCTGTGATTTGGACCAAGACCAACAATCCAACTAATTGAGCCATGAGTTTGAAATTACCCTCCAGCATCAATATATTTTTAAAAAATATCCACCAGTATCAATTAATAATAACCCCCCAGCATCAATATTTTTCCACTAGTTTGATTTAAAAAAATAAAAAAAATTGTTCCCTTCTTTTTCTGCAGCTTCACAAGGCTTCAAACATGGAAGAGGACCAACTCATGAAATGAATGCTAGCTTTTATCCAAACATTTTTCAACTTTCTTAAAGAATTGTAGCAGAATAGGTTTGTTGAAGCATTATAGTCCCTTGGGTACTCTCATACATATTTTGATGGATTCCAAAATAATAACTCCCCATTAGAGTTGGAACAAAATACCATAAAATTTGTCAGACATGACTTCCTAGCATTTGGGACAACAATAATCCCCATGGACGACGAACGCTAATCTTCTTCCTTCATAGTAATGCCAATTTCCTCTTCCTCAACATCATTCGGCTTCTCCAGCATTGCCTGCAAAGGCATTTTTGTCAGCTTGTTCGCCCGCCCTTCTCAGCTTCATCATCTTCTTCCAAGGGGAGCATAGACCTCTTCTTCTTCTTCTTTTTATTCTTCTCCTCTCTCTCTCTCTCTATTTATCTAGCTACTCCATCTATCATTGGGTAGTTTCGATGTCAAACAAAAGTTGATTGACCTTTGCCCGATATGTGAGCTCGGGCTTAGCAATGGAAGGCGTAGCAGGGAAAGAGAAATTAGAACTATCGAATACGGAAACGGAATCAGAATGTTGCATTTGGTATTTTGGTCTTGAAGAAGAAGAAGCAAAAGAAGGTGGTAGCAAAGAGGAGAGAAGGGGTTTTACCGCTTTCCAAGCTTGCATTACATGAGAGAGAGAGAGGGGGGGACTTTGTCATTTGTGCGGTGGAGGCATTATAGCTGCGAAGAGGAGCAGCGATGCCTAAGGAGAAAGACTGGAGGAGTCTGCTCATGATTGTGTTGCCAAAACGCACCAACGTTATCAGAATCGGGTGCCAAAATCACTGCTAAGGGTCGGCGTCAAAATTGGGTGCCGAAATCGTTGTTGCTGCCCACGTCAAAATTAGGTGCTGAAATCACTGCTCAGAGTAGGCGTTGGAAGGGGAGAGCCAAAATCGCTGCTACTGTCCATGGTTGAAGTGGAGAGCCGAAATCGTTGTTGTTGTCCGCGAGTGAAGGGGAGACCCGAAATCGCAAGCTCTTTGAATGTGCAACAACATGGGTTGCTTCCATCTGCTTGTGATAAGATGGTTTTAGAATTTATCACGGTGGAATGCAATGGTTGGGAGATGCATGTAAGATGGCGAGGGCATGAGAGGCCGACCGATGGGAGAGGGAGAGATGGAAGCAGCTACTGTCGAATGGGAGAGGGAGAGAAGTTTTATCTCTGTTTGAATTTTTTAACTTGGCGCACACACAAGCATTCGCTCCTTTTTAGCAACAGCTGCGATTTACTCCGCCTAAATCGATGGTGAGATCATGCAGTTGCAGGATATATCCCATTTCAAACAAATCACCTTCATCGCTGGCTCATCCAACCGTTCATGTGTCCTTTGACATAATCCAACGGAAGATACAACCGATCACATACAAGCTTGTATGGAGATGGAAGGGGATGTCCGCATTAAGGCATTTGGTGCGGAGAGAGGTCTATATATATATATATATTTGGTTTAATACGGATGTCCGCATTAAGGCATTTGGTGCAGAGAGAGTTCTAGCTGCATGATGTGTATTCGGCCATCGCAGTCATTCACACGCAGAAGGCCTTTACCCGCGCCCTAAGACATTCGAAGGAGATGGCTTCGAATTGATGCCCTCTACCGGCCTGAAAGAATCTTCCCCATTGCCGCAAATGGCTCCCTTCGGTGGTGACTGCTGTTGGTTCCAGAGATCCCCAGAAGCTCTCTTCCTCTCTCCCATCTGCTCCATATCCCCCACTTCCCGCAAAGCCCTTCTCGATCTCCACCTAAGAAAGGAACACAGCCTCCGTCCAACTCCCCCTAAGCACAGACTCGTCTCCTCCTCGACTCAAGCAAAATTAATCGCTGAGTAAGAAACAACCCCCTCCACCACCACCACCCCCCCGGCCGCCGCCTCTCTCTCTCTCATCCTCTGATCCGTCTCCTCCCTAATGCGCTGCTAGTCACTGGAACTGCCATCGAAGCCCTCATCACAAAATTTTTTGAAATTCTCGACAGCTTTGACTGATTCTCTAGGAAATCAGAGCCCGGAGCCTCGGCAGAGGACGAGTTTCTTCTTACAAATGGGGCATATTGGCAGTATGATGCAAAGAAAAACCCTCAAATTGATCTTGGAAATTTCTTATGCAAATTATTCTGCTCTTTCTTTGAGGATCGATGACTTCTCCCCTGGCTTTTTAACACATTTAAAATTTTAGGGAATGCATTTTGTGACATCATCCTAGAGTTTGAAGTGCGTTTTGGGAGTGAGATATAATAGTGGTGGATTCGTAAATTGCAATCCCCATGATCCCTCTGAAAATTTTCATTTTGACATGCTTGATATATCCCATGGCTTTTATCGTAGTTCAAACCGTGGCATCCATTCTGCACTTTGTGCATTTAATTGTTTGCCTCAACTCGTCATCTAGAGTGCCATTTCCCCACCTAATAGGGGCTGGGTAAATGAATCTGATGCAGGAGCTGAAATAGGTTCTGCAATGTGGATCTATGATGATTCAGTTGTGTTACCTTATTACTGAAGGGTGATCTGTTTTATTCTATGCTTTCGGCCATAGGTATAGGTCTGCATTGAAAATTGCATAGTTCGTCTAGAGTAACTAAAGACATAATTGTTCTAGTTTTGTCTGTTTCTCTGACAACTCCACAATGCTTCACCAAGTTGCCATTCTTCAGCAAATTAATGACTTGACGTAAGTCAGCCTTCTCGGTTTCAAGGCAGTGGTCCAGTACCAGAATCTTTTATGCTGTTCTCTGTTATGTATTCTCAATTGAATAATGGATCTTTGATAATTTTCTTATTAATGCACTGACATCCTCTGGGGCCTTCTTCTTCTGTTCCTATCTGTTGGATCAGGGTATTGAAATTGGTCATTCTGGGGCATATCATGATCGACAATCTTTAATGTCATCTCCAATCTTGTTGTTGTTGGCATCTTGTCTGATATTCTGTGTTGGTCTAATCTCATCCATAACCCTCATCAATGATATGGTCACAAGCTGACCCTCTTTGTAGTTTATTTCAATCATGTAGGATGTTAATCGCCTTCCTCCCCATTCACACAGATTTGTCTGTATACCCTCCACCAAGCGTGGGCTGATCATTTCCTTATTATTTATCTTTACCATGTCTCCTTTCATTCCTTATCCAGTTCTTTTTTGAACTTTTTTTCTAAAGTTATGATCTACTTGAACAAAAATGCAGGGACAAGACTACTTATTTGTCAGGGAATTTGTTCTGTTCGTTGCAAGTGTTCTCTTGAAGGCATCAAAGGTGTCAGACGATACCTCAGATCTGGACGTAATGTTAGGTGGTGTGGCTTCTCTGCATGATGAAATATCCTGCTTCAAGAAAGAAGCATCCAAATGGGATGTTCTTTTTCTCTTTGTTACCCCTCAAACAGCAAACAAGGATTACTGCAAGTATCTCTTCCTCCTTACAGAATTCATATTTACTGCAGCTTTTTCTAATTTCTACAACAAAGAAAGACAACAATTGAAATCTCTTGGTTAGGACCTTGAGCTTTAACTAACTTTTCTAATACTATAGTTGTAATTTGGAAATGGAAGTGAATTAAAATTCTAAAGATTTCGAATGATAAAGATGGACATGAGCACTGTTATTGCAATTACATTTCTTCTAAATTTGATTTAAAAGAAGTAGAATGTGAAGTTGGAGCATACCTTCAACTTGAAGCCTAATGACTGGAAACTACACTCATATTTCCTTTGTGAAAATAAAAATTGCAGATTTCATTCAATAGAGCAGCTAACAATGACCATAATTTCTCTTGACTGGAGTCATCTAACATGGTTGTTATGCTTGCAGGAGCAGGGAAAACAAGAATATGTGGGCATATGTTGTTGATCACTGGGGCATAGAAGGCTAAATCAAGAATTGCTTTATTTCATACACTGTCCTTGATTTAATTACATGCATTTTGTACTTCACCCAAACACATAACTGCAACTAAAACTTTTGTCTGGGTGAATCTATGTAAAGGAAACCGACTGTTATGCTAAATTATTTTGGACAATTCATGGATATACAGCAACATTGCTTAGGAAATGAAGGAACATGCAGGTAACTAGTTGCCTAGGTTTGAAAGTGGATGGTTAATTCATGTTGGGCTAGGTTAAGCTGGTGCTTCAGTTTAAAGTTTAACAGCAAACCATGTTTTTTCTTCAACCAACGTCAACACCATTTTGTGTGTAGAACAGTTCATGTCTAGTGGTGATCATGAATGGGCGATTATAAATATAAATATAAATAGGGAAGAATGACAATAGCAATCAACCTCCTCTCACATGCCAAGAACAATATACAATCGTGGAACCCACCAGGTTACATCAATTACATCTGCAGTCTCTGTTAGCAACGTGGGATTCCATTTTTTATGGTGACTCAATTTCGAATAAAATGTGAACTTGAAAGCAACGCAATGTTACGCAGGATTAACTTAGCCCACTTTTCAGATACATGGAGATACGTGGCTAGGGTCTCTTTCGGGTTACAATCAGATTCTCTATGATAGTAAAAAATTGGAAATCAGCCTTAACGTTTGCACCCTGTTTGATGTAAGCACCCTTTAGCACTTTAGCTTTTAATTCATTTCAAAATGGATAAAATTCAACACAAATTTCTTGGTAAGGAAACCAATGGATGATGATTTCTCTTTATAGCTCAGACCATCATGAAAATGTATAAAATGTGTTGCATTATGATTTCTCGTTTGCAGCCTAGACCATCATCAAAATGTTTAAAATGTGTTGTATCAGATCCCAAACAAAAACCCTTCAAAACTCCTTCCCTATCCACACCTACCCATTTTGTCCCTCTAAAACCCTGCACAAGAAGTAGAATTCATGAAATGACAACCAACCAAAAAGGGCTGCAAGTGTTCGATGAGTAGAGACTTAACAAAAAGCTCAACCGAGAGTTTTGATAGAGAGAAATATGTCACTTGATATACAGAAAATGATTTTAGGTCAACAATGGTGATTAAGCCTGAACTCTCTTCTCGAACATTCTCTTTGAAAAATACTGATATGACCAAGACATTGAAAACATGAAAAACTTCCACCGTAAGGGTTGGAAATCTAAACTGCAATTACTATCTTTTGATACATTTTCACTTTTTTGTAGTCAACCAATGTTCCAATCTGATCTACACTCCCAGCCCACACATCAGTAATGGGATCAGTCTAACACTCACAGCATATTTCTGTCACAATTTCAATTCATGATACAAGTCCCTTCGAACCATGCAGTGAAAAGTGATTCAAGCAATTTCAGGGGGTCCCAATTCATGGAAAATACCCACTTCATTTTGATTCTTCTAAACTAGATGTGGGATTGCAACGCTGTCTTTTTCATTTGGGTTCTCCCAACTGCAGGCAAACTGAAAGGTCTCCATCAGAGAAATTCCTTAGAGCCGAAAGGCTCTTTGATTCTGGATTGGCTTCTTGATCCTGATGATGTATTGCAGATTTGCTAGTGAAGCTTCGAATGAATTGATGCTCCATGCTCGTTATGGTCTCAGCCCTGTCTTCCAGAGGAAATTGTTCAATGTTGATACCCAGAGGCTCATATATTTCTTCAATTTTGTCCTTCTGCAATGCCGGCTCTGTAGGGGATGATTCCCCTACCGTGGAACCAACTGCTACGGCTGAAGCACTTCTTTGCTCTTCTATAGCTTCTATAAACACAGGGCATATCAATTAGTACTCAAGAGCATATGCCATTACGGTCCCAGTGGTCATACCAGAGCTTCTTCCCACCTTCACTTGCCTTCCGATGAGGCTGTTCATTTCTGACTGCATGTCAATGGCCATGACATCACCAATTTCACCCACAACTTTCACTAAAGTAGTGACATTTGACACATCAAAATCATCGGCAAAGGGAATTAATGCTCCAGCAGCTCGCACAAATGTCTCTGCAAGCATACCAAACTGCATCAACAGAACCTTCTACAGTATAAAATGTTGACAAGAGGAAATTGTAGATGAATGTGATCCATTTGATGGTGTTCTTGTAAACGAAAGAAAAGGACCTAACCCCAGATATAGCAAGAAATGGTCCTCATTCATCAGGTCATAGCATATACAAGTATGACCTATAGTTTTCAGTGATCAGAAAAACATAGCCTTTCAAATCTGTGCTTGTGGGGAGGAGTCGGACAGGGGCTGCGTTCCTTTCTCAGGTGGAGGTCGAGAAGGGCTTTTGCAGGAGGTGGGGGAGATGGAGTAGATGGGAGAGAGGAAGAGAACTTCTGGGGATCTCCGGAACCAGCAGCGTCTGTCACCGGAGGGAGCCATCTGCAGCGATGGGGAAGATTCTTCCAGGTGGGTAGAGGGCATCAATTCGAAGTCATCTTCTTCGAATGTCTTAGGGCGCGGGTAGAGGCCTTCTGCCTGGATTCTACTAGTAGGCATTGGTGCAAGGTCTTGTGTGTGCAGATGGCTGCAATGGCCGAATGCAGATCGTGTGGCTAGAACTCCCTCAGCACCAAATGCCTTCCACCAAATGCCTTCCATGCGGGGGCCCATATTAAACCAAACCCATGTATACATACATATATAGGGGACTGATCTTATGCCCACAAGGCTTCCATACGTGTTGACAATCAGCATGAGCATAGTGGCATACCCTTGTTTTCCCATGAAGCATTGCTCTCCCCTCCTTTCCTTGTAGTACAGAGAAGGAAAGAGGGTGAGAGGAGGAAGAAGAAAGAGTCTCAAAAACAGAGAGTTGGGTCATCATGGCTGTACTAGGAGCCGACGGGTGGAATCTCCACCGCCAAAGGAATCCGCAAGTGGAGCAGATTCAGAGCCAAGGCGGGCATTGTCTCATCACCAAGCAAACTCCTTCCCCTCACGGCGACAGGGGTGCCTTGCCTTCCTAAGGAGGAATCCCTTCTGATCTTCTCTTCCTCACCGGTGGAAGCTTTATTACAGTTTTGTTCCCCTTTCTTGCCGCCCTTATCTTTTCTCGCCTTCGTTTTTTACGTGGGTCGGCGAATAAGGCAGCGCGCCTATCTATTTCTGTGATTTTTCCTTCTTCCCGTTCTTTGTACGTGGTTTGATTTGTAACTAATGGAAGCGATGCTGACAATCAAGAAGGTTCCAAATGTGGTTTCTAATTACCAGGAAGAGGCTACAGATTCGGTCGGATGCGGCCATAGATGCGTCGACAAGTGCTGCTTACCTAGTAATTCTCCTCTTCTCCCATTTTTCCCATTAACATTACAAATCCAACCATGGTTGGATGATTTATTGATTGATTTTTTTTGTGTTTTTTTTCAGTTTCTAAACTTCCTCTTTATGCATTCAAGAGAGAGCATGATTCCCTGGCGGTGTCTGTGGATCATCTAATCTTCTTCCTGAGTACTTTGCCTCTTGGGCAGGTACAACTTGCGGATTAACAATTGTAAAAGACAAAAATGTGTTGTTTGCTCGCAAGTGGTTGGAGAAATGACATTACTTTGAAGAACAAAAAAGAAGAGGAAAAATTATATTCCTTTACTTATATTTGAGGCATAAAGCTCACTCCCATGCTTTTGGGTTTGCATCTTCATGTTTGAGGGTGTCGTTGTAGCTTTCTGCTTCCCTTTTTCTGCTTATCAAACCATACTTTAATATCTCATTAGTGCAACCAAATATAGTAATAACAAATATAATACACCATTTAATGTTTTGTGTTAAATTTCAACAACCAAAGGCATCCTAATTAAGTATCCAATAAAAAATTGATTGTTTGACCCTGTGTATGATTTAATCATGAGCCCTTATGAGGGAACCATACAATTTATCTGTTGGAATTGATCACCATATTGAAATGGATTTAGTCTAGTTGAGTCTTGATTATTTAATTTTTCTTTGTGGTTTGCTCCACAACTGCAGCAAAAACCCATGGTGATACCATTTCTTATATGGACTGAAACGATTGAAACTGTATATGAATTCACTATATTTATATTTATCTTTCTCTTTGGTCAACCTTGAATCCTATTATGCAAAAGTCCTGTATTCCCCTTCATATGTGCACAATTTATCCCTATCTTGCTGTTAAATTCATGGGCATCCCATCTTACTTCAGTTTGCAATTGAGATTGCATGTTCTTATTTTCCATTGGTTATTTTCCTTTCTCAAACCTCATAAACTCACTCTTGTAACACAATGTTCTCAGCATTTGTACCCATTCTGCTGTTTTGTGCAATTCTGTATTTCAGGTGTTTTCATTTTATCTTTCATTATCCTTTGGTCTGTTACAAGTTTCCTCCTAGGTGAAATGGAGGTGCCAAAAAGAGTAATGATGATATTCAAGAAAACTCATGTCATATCACTAGCGATTTGAATCTGAACGAGGGGCTCTGGAGGCTCAAAAATCTTCTTTGCAAATCCGGGTTTCATTAATCTGCCAAGGCCTGAATTCATGTTGTCAAACAGGAAATATTGGATTTATAAGCCATTTGGGTTACTCACTTCTAATATGATGCTTTAGGAGGATGCTCTTCTTATCTTCAACAACAGTGATTCTCTTCACAAGAAATCTGATTACTAGCAATTAGGCTGGCTGTAGAGTTGATTTGTGCATGATAAGGTATTTTTGCTCTGGAATATTTTTGCTGTTACAATAATTCAGATTCGTGGAATAAGAATAAGAAGAGTAAGGATCGGATTTCTGTAAAATTTCAGACATTGGAATATTCATCTGTTACCATTGGAATTTTTTTTAGTCTTGTCATGTGCATGCAAAGCATCAGTGGATGGGGAATAATTGAAAGAATCCAAGATGTAAAGCAGACTTTGGATCTAATGCAAAGACCAAAACCAAAGCATCAAATACAACCTCAGAAAGTGTTACCCATGAACAACTATTGGAATACCAATGTAGGAGCCACTAAAAATGAAACAATGCAACCTAGAAATCCTTCAACTTGCAAAAAATGACAGGGTTTGCAATTCTAGTTATATAAGAATTATCAGCATTACAGACAACCCATCTGATCTTCTGTTATAATTTCTGATAACCACATGTTTTAGACACCTGATTGATGCATCAGGTGGGTTCCTGGTACATCATTGGCCCGAAAAATTTGTTCAGGCGAATAAATCAAATCTGCAGATGCAGTGCAGAGAGAACTAGCTTTTGGTAACTCTGTATATTGTCATGATGTTTCTCTGGTTGTTACTCTTAACAAATCAGTCACCTGAGATTCTGTGCATTTGGGTGGTTTGTGAATTAAAAGCTGTGGCTTGGTCCTATAATGTTATCGCATTGAAGTAAATGTAATTTATAGATGGAAGTTGTTGTTAGCATAACTATCTTTGCAGGCCTTCCTGGCCTGGATATGTTGCTCATTCATAGAGCCATCATTTTAAGATCAACCATATATAACGTCATGCGGAGGAATTTCCATGATTTATCAGAAATGACACATAACACGTGTCCTATCCACCTAACCCATGCCTACTAATTCATCCAATTAGACTAAAAATTAAAAAAGAAAGAAAGAAATGATATTAGCTATATATAGGTCGTGTCCAGTGACTGATGGATTTGATTTCATTGTTGATTTTAGCTCCACACAGAATAATTGAAAAAATGGTCCCAATTAACTGAGCCATAATTTGTTCTGCTTAATATTAAATTATCTGAAAATTAAGCTGCAATGATCAGGAAATCTAGTATGAAATATACGTACAGTGGTTTGTCAACATTACTAAACAGACCTGCTAATTTTTCCACCCTGTTGGAAAAATATATTATATTTTTTATTAAAATTTTTAAGTATTTTCAAATTTTCCATCCTATCAAATCTACAGTCTAGAGTAATATACTAGTTGTGTATAACAAAATCCAAAACTAATTAAGGTATGATTTGCTCCAAAAGAGGTATTGAATGCTCCAAAGATCATCTACTGGTTGTCCAAACGTGGCAAAAAACTCAAAAAATATAATCCCTATCTAAATGCTCATCAAATACAAACGTAGTTTCTTTCGTGAAATTCAAGTCCTAGAGCTATAGCTTAAGTTGAACAACAGCTAGATGAACTCATCATTGTCTCTAAATGACAGCTCCTTCCATGAATCCAATGTTCACCTGTGTATCCTTTAATGCATAAAAATATGTTGGATTCAGTATTCTATATACCCTTATTTGAAACCATTCTGATACTGACCAAGCTTGTAGAAAATGTTGGACCCGTTGTCAACCCTTGTGCCCACCTACAAAAAAGAAAAGGAAACTGGTCATAAATAGTAGATGTATATATTATAGATTTTTACATAATCAATAATCCGAGCACATAATAAAACAGTATGGTTAATAGTAAACATTACCTCATTGGCCCCGTCCTCTACCCTTATTTATATCAAAGTCAGTAGTGTGTTTAGAGTCATCAGTTGTAGTAGGTTCTTTGAATATTGGATAATTTCTTTTGTCATGGCCCACCACCCACTTGTTACAACCATGACAGAGTCTTGCTCCACTATGTGGTTACTCCAACGGTCCATTAATCCATTTTGCTATTCATCCCATTGTTTGCGCCACATGTGGATCTAAGAGACCACATGCTTGAGAACTTTGAGATGCTATTGTTCCACTTGATATCCCATGATGTTGACTTGGAATAATATTTACATCATCATCAATTATATTGAAATGTTTACAAGAACCAAAAGTTGAAGGAACCTCGATGTCAGCTTGCTCTCCAATAGTCTCCTTGTCATACTCTTTAGGCAATGCCAAAACTGCAGTTGTTGCCTTATCAACAAAATCCTTGACTACCTCGTATGCATTTGGATTCTTTAATGCCTTCAATCTAAGAAAAGACAATGACTTGGTTAAAGTAAGATTGCAACCATATGAGATTGTCTAGTGCTCATTGAGGTAACAATATGTAGTTGTTTGAATTGAGCTTTGGCAGATCGCATCCACCGTGCCAATACATGTGAAGGAGGCATGGAAACTTTTTGGATAAAGCAGAACATTGCAATGATATGCCTACAAATAATGCCACATAATTCAAATTGCATACATGAAAAGGATGCTATGTTCCATAATATAGATTTACACTTGCTATCACTCAGATGATCATATTTATATGCCTGCCATTCATGTATTGAACCTTCATATGTAATCATCTCTGCCATAAAATATATACTCTCCTCAACCTCTTTTTGAAATTTTGTGAACACCTTTGAAGTGTACACAATTGCCATATCAACTTCAATCTCAAATCTGGTTCTCAAAATAGGCTTGCCATTTGATGTTTCAAAATCGGCTCCTTCCTCATCTTCATGCCTCCTTCCCATTACTTTTTCATACCCATTTATAAAATCAAGGAGCCTAGACTTATGGTCTACAAAACCATCAAAAAAGGCATTGATGCTCTCACTTCTACTTGTGGTTCTCATTCCATCAGAGAAAATTTGTTTGGTAAAAGTGGGAATCCACATGTGATATATTTCAAACATGTGTTTTAGCCAGTTGTTGTTGTGTAGATTGAATTCCTCTATCATCAATGTCCAATTGCTCTCACATTCTTCTATATTCTTTGTATTGTACAAGCAATGATTCCTTGCATCTTCGAAGGTAGGATGCTCATGCACGATGTGAGATAACTTTTTTGATAGTTTCTTACTTATATGCCATAGACATAAAAGATTATTGGCATTTGAAAATATTACTAATACTGTTGCTCTAATACATGCATCTTGATCTGTGATGATTGTCTTAGGTTGGATACCTCCCATTGCTTCTAACCATGTCTGAAATAGCCACTTAAAGTCATTTTCAGACTCACCAAAAAGTAAACTTGCACCAAATAATGTAGTTTGCATATGGTGATTGACTCCAACAAATGGCCCAAATGGCATGTCATACTCATTTGTCTTGTATATTATGTCAAAACACACAACATCACAAAATGCCATGTAATCTTCTTGTGATTTTCCATCTACCCAAAAACATGATGTCAGCCTCTCCTCATCCATTTGTATTTTATCAGTGAAGCGCAAATCCTCTTGGCTTTTCTTTTGAAAATAGTGCAAAAGATTATTTGCATCATTGCACGAGTGAATTTGTCATGTTCTTCTTAACACATTTCGTGCATCCCTTTCTGAAAAGCCAAGATGTGAAGGACCTCCAGCTTCTGCTCTCATGAAATCAATAGACTGTGCCATACTAATCTAGATGCTTTCAAACTTGTAATCACTTTCAAATCATCTTCTGTAAATTTCTTATGTGACCGCAACTGATGAGTCTTCGTAAGAGTATAAAGAGCATGATTGTGTGCCTTAATAAATTATGTAACGTTATATAGACTCGGTTGCACCTTTAATTTCAAATAAAGTTTAACCAGACATGAACAACGAGTGACAGATTGCGCCTTTCATTTCCTACCCAACACACTCGCTAATTTCTCTTCCCTTAATCCACTTTTTGAGCATCTTAATAGCTGCATAGCAATTTTTTGGGACTTAACCTCAACTAGTGTCCTTTATAACACTGAAACTAGCATGTGAAGCATAACTATTGTGAAAATTATATGCATCTTCTAGTAAGGCAAACTCCATACCAATTGTAAGCTTAGATTCAACTGGAGCATTTGGGATAAAGTCTCCACTTATATTATGGACTTCACCAGAGTTGAAGTCTCCACTACATGCCACCTCAAGACCTAATTCATTGATTGGAGTGAATTCAATTGCCCCACCCCCTATCTCATGTGGTTCGTCTATTCCTAAATACCCAACATCGTCACTACTAGACTCATTTGCCAAATGAACTTTCAAAGCTCCTTCACCATTGACATATGGATCCATTAGGTAACTACAACCTACTTCACATTGAATGAAATGAGCTAAATGTATCAATAATTGCTAAATTTGGAATTTGAATAGCATAACCAAAAGTTTGAAAGTAATTAGAAAGTAAAAATCACATTGCATTTAACAAACCCAAAATTTTATGGTCTTTTGATCATTTATGCATGAATGCGATGAATAATTCTTTCCTGCACAAGCACTATAAATCAACTCAATACTGTATCCATAGTAGAAACTTGTCCTATTTGGCTTCTCAAAGGTCCAGAGAAAAACAAACTTGTGCTATTTAGATCACCAATACCAAAAACAAACTTGGTTATGTCTTAAAATAAGCAAAATCATCAATCAAATTAAGCCCTATTTGAGAAGTAGGGAAAGATGTGGAAAAAGAGCAAGACGTGAAGTTGAAAAAGTGAAGAAAAAAGAGAATTGAATAATAGAATAGGAGATAATATTTAAAAATAAATACAGGCTTTTGGATAAAAAGGTAAGTTTAATAATTAACTATATAAGTGATAAAAAGGTAGTATATTTAAGATATTTAAATATTAAATTCATTAATAAAGTTATAGGAGTGAAAAGAAAATTAAAAGAAATTTTTACATTTTTTTCAATTTAAGAAAAAGTAAAATCTAAAATATTAATTTCATTGTTCTCGAAGCATATGAAAATGCATCTTTTCTTTCTTTTTTCTTCTTGTTTTAAGTTTTTTTTTTTGTTACGTCTTTGAGCCATCGACCCATCATTGGCAACCTTTTATATTTAAAACTTAATTTGCAGGGGTAAAAATTTCCAAATGACCGTAGGAGGAGAAAAATTCACAAAAATTATAAACAACATAGGAGATTTCTTGAAATCTATAAAAATAGATATGCCAATTTTCTTTTATTAATATTACCTATAAAAAAGTTTCTAAAATTGTGAAGTGATCTAAACTTTTAAGATGTCACTAAATTACATAGCTGAAATTCCAAAACATTCCTCCTGCCTTCGCTCCATTGTCACTCCTTTTGACTCAGAGTGCCATCGAACATTTAATGCATAGAAATAAACATCCACCAAAATATAAGTAGATTAAAAATTATTTGGCATATGATCAAACAAATAAACATCAATCAAAATCTATGTAGACTAAAAATGCAAAATAAAATTTGTGGAACATTTTTAATGGAGGCATGTGAATGTAACACCACCATCACCTCACCTTGGGAAAAGAAGGGTATGTTGCTACTATTGAAAAAGAACAGTATGTTGCTGCTGACTGTCACCTCACCTTGGGAGCCAAAGACATGCCAATTTCTATGATTTTACCTACTCCCCCTTCTTTGTACATAGTTTGATTTGTAACTAATGGAAGCAATACTAACAATCAAGAGGGATCTAACCGTGGGTTCTAATTACTAGGAAAACAAGTATGGAAGCCTTATACATGGTTTCTATTTCTGGAATACACAGCAAAGTGGGAGTCAGAGACACGGGAAACATCTATTTCCAGGGGCAAAGTAGGAGTCGGAGACTTACACAAGATCCATCTATTTTAGGAATATGCACATGGAAGCCTTGTGCGCATAAAAGGTCGCACGCGCATATGTGCATAAGATCAGTCCCCATATATATGTATATATATATACATATATGTGTATATATATATATGTGTGTGTGTGTGTGTATAGGAAATGATCCAGTATAGCTGTTTACATTGAAATATTCAGTCGGCATTTTCACCATGCAATTGGGGGGTGTCATCCAAGCTGTTCGTGGGCACTGTGAGTGAGTGAGGGAGGGAGCGAGAGTGCGTTGTTTCACTCCATCTCCCTAAAACATGTAACTAGCCGTATGGAAGGGGGGCGCGAAGTGACTGCTTCCAATCTCCCATCATTGAAGATTTCAAAATTTTCAATGTGAAAAAAACCAAAACCCGAAACTCTTTGTCGTCTTCCCGCCTCGTTAAATTTTTCATATCAAGAAGGAATTTATAAAGTGTATTTTAAAAGTCCCTATTTTTAGTGTAAATTTTATTATTTTTTTATTAATGTGTAAACCTCTTTTTTTATTGAAAATTGCATAATTCTTTGAGGCATAAAATAATTGAACATCAGTAATCAAATTAATAAACTAAATATTAATTTTTTTAGTCTAAATCTCATTAATTTATTTTTAGTATAAATTTACTAATTTCATTAAAAGTTTTTTTCAATGTACGTTTCATTAATTAAAACTTTATATTAAATTTTTTTATTTAAATGTCATTAATTTATTTTTAGTGTAAATCTCATTAATTTCATTAAAATAATTTTAGTATAAATTTTATTAATTTAAACTAGATCTAGATTAAAATTTTAAAATCCAATACTGAAAAATCTAACCGCTTGTTATTTTAATCTATGTTCCAAATTATACCCCATGTCTAAAAACTCAGATTCCATGTTCTACTGTCAACTCTATGTCCCAAACGTGGTAAAACCCATGTGGTAATTCATGTCCCAAATAAAGGCCTTTCATGTTTAAAACCCAGATTCCATGTCCCATTGTCCGCTCTATATCCCAAATGCAGTAAAACCCTAACGTAAATAGGGAAATCGATATCGATTCTTCATTTCAGACACAACAACCTTGAATCTCCTCCCTTCTGCACCAGCTTTTATATCTCCCATATCAATTTTTTAGGTCTACCCTTTGCAGGTTTGCTATGCCCAAATCCCCTGACCCGAAGTAGATTTTGAAAATTAGCCAATTTCTTCAAGTCTCATCTATAATCGTACAAGAGCTATCAAACCTACTACTCTAGCAAAGGAGAAATTTTTGAAGTAAGTCATATTCATTCCATTCATTCATTTTTATCGTTGTGGTTGTTTTTTCTAAAAGTTGCATTAGATTCATGACAACCCTATGTCCTATTTGTTATTACTTTAAGTGAGATAGCTTTTCAAGCTTCCGTCGATTGGGAAGATGTGAATCGCACAACAGCTGCTTGATTAAATGCCTATACTATATTTAATTTATTTGAATTAAATAATTCTTCTTTTATTTAATTTCTATGCATTGATTTTATTATTATAGTTCTCAATTGCAAATGGATTTGTGATTAGTATAACAAATCAAACTCTACAAACTAAATGGCTGTTCATCTAAATTTTTACTTTGTGTATCATGTTTTGTAGTGAATAGCATATTTAGTTAAGGGCAATGTTATTATCTATTTTGACATAGGTTGTTTTAGGTCCATGGATTTACTTGTAGATGTTATGAACATAAATGACAGGGATGGGGCAGGTTTCCCTAATTGAAATGGACAAGGTGTTGAAATAGGTTATACAAAAGTCGATAATATACATGCATGGGCAGTGATGTACAAAAATTATTGATAGGAATACATGAATTTTTGCCCAGAGTCCCCATTGATCTAACCCCAAAGATTAGACAATAATTTGATAGTAAGAAAGATGCTTACCAATTTTACAATGGTTACGCAAAACTATGTGGGTTTAGTATTAGAAAGAGCTATGTGAGAAAGTTGGCCAATAGAGACGTATATGGTCGAGTTTTTAAATGCTCTAAAGAGGGAATAAGGAAGGCCAAACCCGTGAAAGTAGATTGCCCAGCAACTAACTCAAATCGTCCACATATAGTTTCAAATATGGCCCCCACAAAAAAGAATAAGCGAAAGTATAGAGAGAGATGCCTCACCACATATAATTACATGGCATTGCTTAGGGTTTCTAAACATGGGGATTATGATAAGTGGATTATTACAAGATTTGTGCCTGAACATAACCATGGTCTAGAATCACAATAAATCTCATTGTTTACGATCACATAGGAATGTATCAAATTATCAAGTAGATATTGCAGAAGGATTGAATCAAGTTGAGGTTGGTATAGCAAAGGCATTAGACTTTATAGCTTGTGAGGCGGGTGAGTTGGAGAATTTGGAGTTTTCACAATTAGACCTTATAAATGCTTACAAAAGGCAACATCAATCCAACTTTAACGCGGGGGGTGGGGTGGGGGGGGGGGGTGTGTAGATTCCTTGTTGCAATACTTTCAGAGTCAATCAAAAGTGATCCTCAATTTAGTTTTCACCTACAAGTGGATGAGAAAGGACATCTATATCATCTTTTTGGGTTAATGATGCAGCCAAAATTGATTATGGGGCATTTTGTTGTGTACTTTGACACTATGTATAAGACAAATGAATATAATATACTATTTAGACCTTTTGTTGGCATCAAACATCATAAACAATCAATATTACTTGGCGCAGGACTGCTTTTTGGTGAGACCATAGTTGATTTTAAATGGTTATTGAAAGCATGACTTGATATAATAGGAGGTATAGCTCTTAAAGTGATAGTGACTAACCAAGATGCTACTATCTCAGTGGTTGTAAGAGATGTATTCCCTCGAACCCACTGTATTTTTTGTATATGATACTTAAATAAAAAATTTAATGAAAAGATGGGTATTGTGATCCATAACAATCCAACTTTTCATAATAGTTGGTCTAATTGCATATACAAGAGTGAAACTTCAGATGAATTTGAAAAGGCATATACTAATATGATTGGTACTTATGGCTTCCATGATCACTCATGGCTTTAGCAACTGTATAGTATCAAAAATGAGTGGGTGCCTGCTTATGTTAGATTTTTTTTTAGTTGGCATGACAACTACAGGAAGATCTAAGAGCATGAATTCATTATTTGATAAAAATATGCATCACAGCACGAAATTATTGAAATTTGCTTATGCATATGAACAAGTTGCTAAAGGGAGGTGTTGGGCAAAAATAGATGCTGATTGTAAAACAACATATGGCATGCCAGTTATGAAAACACAACACACTATTGAGTGTGACATGGCAAAAGTGTATACAAAGGAGATTTTTTTGAAATTCCAAAAGGAGGTTGAGCGATGCCAGTATTATTTTGCCAAGATGGATGTTTCAAACGGCCATATAGATTAATATATTATCTATAGATATTCAAGTGGTGATCTTGAAAGGGTTAGGAGAGTTGAATGGGATAATAAAAGTAGAGTGGTCACATGTTCATGCAGAAAGTAAGAGTTTTCAGGGATAGTGTAGATACATATTATTGCAGTATTTCATATTCAAGGGATCTTTAGTATGCCTGAAAAACTAATATTGAGGTGGACCCAAAACCCTAATGAAATGATCATACACCAATAATGTGCCACAACATCAACGGGTTGAAAATTCAAAAATTATACGGCACCACAATTTAGTGCAAGAATGTGGTAAAATTATTCATAATGGGATCAACGATTTGGCTCTTTATGAAATTATTTTTGAAAGCTTGAAAGGGATTCAAAAATCAAAGAATATAGGAGAGAACACATCTCGGGTGCACATGATAATGCTGAAAGAAGTGATGCCAACTTCAATAACGAAAGTGTGGGGGTTGTACAGTAGCCTAATTTAGTGCAACCCTCGAATAATAATATGACAACCCCACCGGCTAATGCCTAGTTGATGGGATACATAGGCACAACTCTCAATAAAATGCAATACTGGATCCACATAACATAAAAATAAAAGGTTGCATTAGTAAAAGATTCAAGTCAACAATTGAGGTTGTTGGGAGACTAGGCTAGCAGGCTGTATCGCGGTTACAAGAAAATTGTTATTGGGCACGATAAGAGAAATTGTCCATCAATAAAGACTTCCAATCCTATGCTCGATTCATCCAACAGTAATTTTCACTAGAAAGGTACTTTTTGCTTACCTTTTATTATATTAAAGTTTCGTATATATGTTTGGTCTGTTATAGTGATGACATACTAACGGAATCCTCATTGGGAGTCATAGAATACTTCATATGGCTTCTTTATCCAAAGGGACAAGTTCACCATGTTCTGTAAGAGTTTCTTGTAAATGCAGTTTTTAAACACATATCTTAACATCTTATATGGATAAGAACCCAGGGAGGCAATTTCTTAATTGTGCGGGTTGTTTCATGAGTGTCTTTTATACTTCTCTTTAGTGTCTTATATAAACATGCTGATGTAATTTCATGAATTGTTTAATTGTCTCAATATAGGATGGTCCCAACAAATGTTCTTTCTTTTGATGGGTGAATTCGCCTCTGACTAATAGAGAACATCAATTTAGAAGAGATCAAATGTATGAGATCAGGAGATTGAATAGTCGACTATATGCTATGCACAAAGAAAACCGACAGCTAAGATCAAAAGTTCAAAAAATGCATTAGCCAGAGAGGAGTTGTTGTGATTTGAGGCCAATTGCAAGGCATTGGAGATAGAGGTGAAGGCATGCAAGAGAAGACTACAAATTTTAAGTCTTATAGTGCTTATTCTTGGCATAATATGGCTTATGTAGACATTAAAGTTATTCTCTGTATTACAATCTTTTGAGACAATGGTCTTCATCTTGAGCTATGTGTAAATTTTTCCTTGAAATGCCATTTTATTTTAGAAAGACATTTATACACATCTATTTTGATTATGAAAGGGAAGGCCTTTGTTGTGTTGTTGTAATTTACAACTTGATTGAAAGGTCATTGCACCTTTTTGTTTAGCCTGTCGACCTTTTTCAAAAATGTTTCCATCCCAGGCATGGAGTTTTGATTTAGGACATTACCCAAACCTCCCTGTTTGTCGTGAATGGTTCATCCAAGTATGGAGTTGTAATCTCAGACATGAGATATTAATTCGGGATATGGATGAATGGTTCATCCAAGTATGAAGTTGTAATCTCGGACATGGGATATTAATTTAGGACACGGATGAACGGTTTATCCAAGTACGGATTAGTAATCCCAGTCATTGGGTATTAATTTGGGACATGGATGAACCATTCGCATGTCCCACGACCTAAGTTCCATGTCCCATGCCTGCGTCCTAAGTCTCATACCCATGTCCCAAGTTTCAAAACCCAAGTTCCATACCCATGTCCCAAGTCCCGCCCTTCATATCCTAGTTCCCATGCCCATGTCCCAATGATAATAAAATTAAAAATAGAAACTGATGCATGTTAACCGACAACATATAGGCAAGTATAAGCATATATGGTTAATTTCCCTTAACTGGCGCGATACTTAAAAACCTATTACAATATAATCTAACTTAACAATGTACTCCATATCACATATGCAATGCCAATCAGGAGTCTAATTAATGCAACTTTGGAGAGGCTTCTTGGAAGGCTTGATATTCTTTACTTATGAGGAGATTCATACATTTTTGTTAAGGTTGAAAAGAGTGCATTCCAATTTTCAAGGCTGAACTTAATTTATGCATTAATCCTGGAATAAGTTAGCATCACTTAGTAATACCAACCTTTCTTCACATACACCAAAACTTCTCAAGCCTTCTTCCATTCCAACCATTGACAATAATGGACAACGGGAAGTCAAATACTTGGTGGGGGTCGTGGGATACCACTCCTGAGGAGAGGGCCTCATGGCAGATCAAAAAACTACGCAGAGAGATAGAAACACTCAAACTTCTCTACGAGAAATGCAACTCGTGGAGCAAGACACAATTCTTTCTTGGGTAGAGCACTTTTCTAAGGTAAACCACAAACGTCAATAGTTACAAGCCGACATCAAGAATGTTACAAGAACGGCGGAGGGTATCCAACACTCTGCACCCTCTCACTTTTTTGGTTCAAATGAGCGTGAAATAAGTTGGCTCCTTCAACAGTTAGAGACAACATACTCATGGTTGGATACTAGTTCTCTCCATCGTACACTTGGTTTTAATTCTGATATGTAATGCATGTCTTAAATAAATTGACATATTAATGTATTATAATTTATCTTGCTAGAATATTTATGCATTTTGTATATCTATTTTTTTTAATTCTCTAGTGATGTCCATGCACTACGGTTTAAGTTTAAATGCCTATAATCATGTACAACCGTAATTGTTCTTTATGATGCATCAAGTTGCATACAAGCATCGGTTGGGTGTTGTGAGCATGGAAAATGTATGAATATTTATTACTGTTCAGTCACATTCACTTGAATCGATATATATCCTATAAGAGAATTTCTATAAATGCCTAAACAACATCTGAAGTATCTCAGACCTCATCTTCCTCAATGGTGGAAATCAATCTACTAACAAGATGTCTAATTCTCCAGATAACGGATCTTGGTATGCATTGTTCACAACACTAGAGGATCGAGCTAGACAAGAAATTAGTGGTCTAGAGTAAAAGGTATCCTAGTTGAAAATGCGACTTATGGAAGGAGCGGGAGACGATGCTAGGTTTGGCGCGAACTTACGTTGTCCTTAACCAAGATCGGGTTCTGCTGGGAAGAGAACTCGAAAGACGACAAGAGCAAATTCAAGACCTTCTTGGGACCTGTCCCAAACCCAAGCCCAACCTTAACCTATTACGCGAAACCTTATGGCGATTGGAGGTTACAAACCTTTCAGTAGACTTTTTGAAGGTTTGAAGTGTTGTGGTCGTCTATGAAGACTCTAACTTGCCTTCTAATTAGTGAAGGGTGTGTAAAAATACATCTTGTAGTTTTGGTAGTTATTTTGGTGTATTTGTTGATTTTTTTTACTTTTGCAATAAGCATGCGACAAAGATTTGTACTTTTGCAAGACTATGTAAATACTAAGATGGGAACATATTCATCGACTATGGATATTTATTTCACAACTATTATAATATAAGAGTGCTTGTTATAGACTTGGGATATGGAGTTTGGGACGTGGGCATTAATAGTGGGACATGGGGAATGGGACAGTGGGACTTAAGACATGGGCATAGATAGTGGGACATAGGACATGGACAATGGGAAATGGGACATGGGCATGGGCATGGGCATGAGACATGGAGTTTAGGACATGAGCATTAGGAGTGGGAATGGGAGATGGACAGTGGGACATGGGCCTGGGACATGATCAGCCAGACTTGAGTGCTTGGAACTGTTCATCCCATGACCTAATCTAACACCATGTTCGGGAATCATTCATCCATATCAGGATTCATATTCCATGTCTGGGATTATGAAGTTGGGCATGGATGAACGAATCCAAGCACTACATTGGAATACACCATGTTAGGTAACCGTTCATCTATGTATGAATTCATATTTCATGTCCCAAGTCCAAGTCCCATGTCCCACGACCCAAGTCCCATGTCTTTCGACTAAACTTTGACAGATTTCATCTGCAATTTCACAAGTATATATTTGGCATAAAATGGAGTAACCCACATCCAGCAGAATCAAAACTAGTCCCACGACCATCCTCTATACTAGTTCACTTGTAGAAACAAAACAAGACAAGCTGCTAACCAACTTTCATAAGATAATACACCATTCTGTATATAGTGTAAGTTTTATATACAAATGAGTATATTTTATGTTTATAGATTATCGTATAAGTATTATATATCAATAAACACCTATTAAATCTCCAACTTATAGTCTAAGTATAAAAAAATGATTACGTATCAAAGTTACACTGTAAGTATAATAAAAAATGAATACATATCAAAAAGAGATTTATTTTTTGGATTTGGGCTCCTGTTGGTTGGATCCAGACATCTTTCATCTTTTGAAAGATACTTGAGGACCTGTTTCTACTGTGACCATTGTTGAGAGAATCATTTGAGCCTATGTGGATGCAACTTGTAATGCTGATGGGGGCACGAGAGGAGAGATCACCTTGAGACAAGCTTCGTATTCAGGTGTGAGCATCTCAGGGTAGAAGGGGAGATGCCCAGCTTGAAGAGCTATGTTATTTTCTCTAAGTTTGTAAGCATACTCCTCTTGGTCTAAGTAGATGGAAGGAGGAAGTGGTTTGGTTTGGAAATGTGATGGTTGGAGTTTGGTAGTAGAGGGTTTGGATAGAGGTAGTCTGGTTTGAAAAGGTGATGGTTGGAGTTTGATAGTAGAGAGTTTGGATGGATGAGGAAGCAGAGGGGTGGAAGAAGGGAGTTTGGTAGTTTATGGTTTGGATGGAGGTAGTCTGGTTTGAAAAGGTAATGGTTGGAGTTTGGTAGTAGAGGGTTTGGATGGATGAGGAAGCTGAGGGGTGGAAGAAGAGAGTTTGGTAGTTTATAGTTTGGATGGAGGTGGTTTGATTTGGAAAGGTGATAATTGAAGTTTGGTAGTAAAGGGTTTGGATGGATAAGGAAGTTGAGGGATGGAAGAAGGGAGTTTAGTAGTTGATAGTTTGGATGGAGGAAGCTGAGGGGTGGAAGAAGGGTGTTTGGTAGTTTATGGTTTGGATGGAGGTGGTCTGATTTGGAAAGGTGATAATTGAAGTTTAGTAGTAAAGGGTTTGGATGAATGAGGAAGCTGAGGAGTTGAAGAAGGGAGTTTAGTAGTTGATAGTTTGGATGGAGGAAGCTGAGGGGTGGAAGAAAGGAGTTCAGTAGTTGAAAGTCTGGAAATTGCCTTTCTCTTTTTGATGGGAAGAAGCTGCTTACAACTTGGAGCTTTGATTCTGAGAGAAGGAGATTTGGATGAAGGAAGTTGAGGGGTGGAAATAGAGGTAACAACAACCTCTGTTTGAGAGTGAAATGTGGATCCAGCAGAATTCGATTTTCCCTTTTCTGATGATATAACAATCCTAAGTTTTGCTCTATATAGGGGACATCCAAACTTTGGAAATGGAGATGGGTCATGCCCGAATGCATCAATGTGTCTACTCCTATGGATGAGATATACATATTTTAGAAGGTAAATGAAGTTAGGATCAAATGTGTCAGTTACAGCATGAAATCTCACCCTATGGTTTAATGATCCTGAACCCACTCGAAGTGAAGGATTTTGTGGGGGTGGAAGTGGTGGGTAGGATGTAATCACTTAGTATTTTATCTATGATTGCATCACCATCTAGGAGTGGTTTGGGCTTGAAGTTCTTTGTTGGATCTTTCATTACTATAATATGGTTGAGGAAATCTTGATCTTCAAAATCTAGGAAAGAAAGATTAGGGAGAGTGACTGCCCTTTTTGGGATACGAGAAGTTGTGCAACCATTTAATTTTTTAACTGCTTGTGTTCAACTTCTTCCAAGGTTATTTTTATTCTTTTCCCAGGACTCCCACTGGTTGAATGTGTCAATTTGGGAAGTTTGGAACGATGAATTTTATATGTTGGAGGAGGTGATATTAGAGTAGGGAGGATGTATGACTTCTGTTCCACTATAGGAACCTTAGAGACTTTTGGAAGTTTTCTCACATGAGGTATTAGAGGTATTTGTGAAGGGGAGGAGGTGTTATCTATTGAGAAGGGGCAGTTTCCTATAGAGTAGTTGTAGGGGGGCAATTGTGATGGCAAAGAGGCAGTTTTTTGTTAAAAGGAGAGATAAGATTAATTCAGAGTCGCCTTCATCCATATTAAAATGTTTGCAAGTAGAATAGTTGACTCAGAGAGAGGATTCTGAGTCAGAACATGGAGATGGAGTAGGTCTATGCTGAGGAGGGAAAAATAGAGATGGAAGAACTGCAATAATTAGAGAAGTTGTAAGTGGAGAATTGTGGGGTGTGAGTTGAGGAGAGGATTGTGGAGATGGAAGAATTTCAACACTTGGAGAGGAGGGAGTACTCATGGGATGAGTAGACCTAGTGGGTGAAGTAGGTCTATACTCATGAACAGGAGATGAGGGTGAGGAATGGTGAGATGGAGCATGGCAGAACTGATCACTACCATGAGGTGAAGATTGATAAGAGTGATTAGAATACTGGGGCTAAGGGGATCTCAAGGGTGAAGAAGGTCTGAGATCATGGAAAGGTGATGATGGAGAAGCAAATTGAACAGGCTTCGATTGCCGCTTGATGGATTCAAGGTCAAAGTATCCAGCTTTTGAGATACTGAATCCATCTGCTCCTTCATTGAATCCATCTTGATGTTTAGAGCACCAACATCAACTTCAAGCTTTCTCAACCTGTTCTCAACACTATTGTGAGTGGAGAATGAAGGCCTTCTTGGAGGAGGTGCCATTGCTTCTGTTAGTGGCAAACTTGTTGCTGGTGCTGTTGTTTTTGTTACTATTTTTGCTGTTGCTGCATGTGTTGTTGTTGCTGCAATTTTAGTGGGAACTTCTTCCCTTATTTTAGTAACCACCACCTCTACTCTATTAGTGGATCTTCTTCCCTTATTTCCACACCTGAAGTATGAAATTTTGCTTTTCTTATTTCGGTTGTTCCACCATCAAATCTTGTTAGCTTGGATGACTTGGTCCTTTTGAAACCAATTTCCCTCAAATTCACCTCAGTCATCAAATCAGAATTTCTAAACACTTCTCCATCTTCAAAAGTCAAATCGACTCCTGCTTGTCTTAGGAATTTAGTTATGGTCATTCCATAAGGAAGAGGATATCTATTATTGCTCTTGATCTGAAACAAATGATCTAAGATTGTCTTTGCAAAGTCTATTTTCTTTCCATTCTTCAATGCCTATGACATTTTGCAATCTTTCTCAGAAATGTTATCCCTACCTCCTATTTTTTTAAAGATGCTGTTGATATGCAAAATGTGGGTCATTCTCATATTTTTGTCAAGATAGCTCATATTTTTCTCAAAGTAGCTTGGATGTAGCATCTTTACTTCTTCATCAACCTCTATTCTAGCCACTTCTGAAAATAATTGTTGCCTCGAGGTAGGCCAATCCTTTTCCTCTCTTTCAACAACAGGGAGATTCAAACACTCTCTTATGTTCTCAAGAGACAAATCTATTACACTATCTCCTATCCATGATTTTTGAGTCTTTGAATCATAGTTGCAGAATAACACTTTAACCATCCGTGTGTAGCATTTCTCCTTGTAACTCATAAATTCAGTTCACCCTTGGATTTTAATCCATCTACAAATGTGCAAATCCAAGTTATTTTCACCTAGTTGGTCGAAATCAACACACCTTCCCTTTACTATTTTCTTTTTTTCATAGACCTTCATAAATCTATTGTGAGATTTGTGATTGTTCAGAAAAAATACTATAGCAGAGGGTACTCGTCCAGCCTTCTTCGTTGTGATAAAGATGCTTCCACTTCTTCTTCCTCTCTTGCTTTTCTTCTTCTGGAAGGCTCTGTTGATGTTGATGCTGCTACCATGTGTGATTAGCCATTTCAGTCATGATTTTGGATTTGGATGAAGAAGGGATTGACTTAGGAAATCGTCAGGCCGAAAATATGGCGCAAATAGGAAAATAGAGAAGAAAGGAGGTATGATAGGAGAATATTTAAATATTGCAGGAAGATGCTATATTTGCAATAAAGATGAGAAAGTTACTGAGATTTGAGGCTTGAGAAACAGGGAGGAGAGGCGAGGTTTCTGTGTCTGAAATGAAGAATTAGTATTGATTTTCCTATTTACATTAAGGTTTTACTGGATTTGGGACATAGAGTTAACAATGGGACATGGAATTTGGGTTTCAGACATGGAAGGCCGTTGTTTGGGACATGGATTACCATGCAGGTTTTACTGCGTTTGGGACATAGAGTTGACAGTGGGATATGAAATCTGAGTTTTCAGACATGGGACATAATTTGGGACATGGATTAAAACAATGAGCAATTAGATTTTTCAGTGTTGAATTTTAAATTTTTAATCAAGATCTAGTTTAAATTAATGAAATTTATACTAAAAAAACTTTAATGAGATTAATAAGATTTACACTTAAAATAAATTAATGACATTTAGACTAAAAAAATTTAATATAAAGTTTCAATTAATGAAACGTACACTAAATTTTTTTTTAATAAAATTAGTGAATTTACACTAAAAATAAATTAATGAGATTTAGACTATAAAATTTTAATATTCAGTTTATTAATTTGATTGCTGATATTCAATTATTTTATGCCTCAAAAAATTATGAAATTTTCAATAAAAAAGAGGTTTACACATTAATAAAAAATAATGAAATTTACACTAAAAATAGGGACTTTTAAAATACACTTTATAAATTCCTCCTTGATGTGAAAAATTTAATGAGGTGGGAAAATGATAAAGAGTTTTGGGTTCTGGGTTTTTTCATGCTAGATTTTTGAAATCTTCGATGATGGGAGATTGGAAGAAGTTACGTCGCGCACCCCCTTCGTACCACGAGTTGTATGTTTCTGGGAGATGAAGTGAAACGACGCACTCTCACTCGCTCCCTCACTCACAGCGGCCATAGACGGCCTGAATGATGCCCACCGCATTGCACAGTGAAAAGGCCACCTATACAGAATATTTCAGTGTAGCCGCCTTCTTTGACTCTGTCTCCCAAAAACATGCAACTTGTGGTATGGAGGTGGTGCGATGTAACTACTTCAATCTCCCATCATTAGAGATTACAAAAATTATAACGTAGCAAAAAACTCAAAACCCAAATAAAGTTGCCGTCTTCCTGCCTCATTAAATTTTTCACTAAAATTTCATAATTTTTATTAAACCCAAAACCCAAAACTGGACATGGAATTTTAATAAAAATTTCATAATTTTTTAAAGCATAAAATAATTGAACATCAGTAAGCAAATTAATAAACTGAATATTAAATTTTTTTTAAGTCTAAATTTTATTAATTTTTTTTTAGTGAAAATTTTACTAATTTCATGAAAAAAATATTTTATTATACATTTCATTGTTTGAAACTTAATATTAATTTTTTTAGTGTAAATGTCAATAATTTATTTTTAATGTAAATGTTAATAATTTATTTTTAGTGTAAATCTCACTAATTTCATTAAATTTTTTTAATGTAAATTTTATTAATTGAAAGTAGATCTAGATTAAAAATTTAAAATCCAACACTGAAAAATTGGATTGCTCGTTGTTTTAATCCATGCCCCTTCCTAAAACCAATATTCCATGTCCCAAGTCCATGTCCATATCCGAAATGCACTAAAACATTTCATAATCCATATTCCAAATTATGCCCTATATCTGAAAACCCAGATTCTATGTCCCATTGTCAACTCTATGTCCCAAATGCAGTAAAACCCTAATGGATAATCCATGTCCAAAACAAAGGCCTTCCATGTTTGAAACCCAGATTCCATGTTCCACTATCAACACCATGTCCGAAACGCAATAAAACCCTAATGTAAGTAGGGAAATTAATGTCGATTTTTCATTTCAGACACAGCAACCTCGCCTTCCCAAATCTTAGCAATGTTCCCATCTTTATTGCAAACATAGAGTCTTCCTGTAACATTTAAACATTCCCCTATCGTACCTCCCTTCTTCTTTGCTTTTCTTATTTACGCCATATTTCCGGTACGATGATTTCCTAAATCAATCCCTTCTTCATCCTAATCCAAAATCATGACAGAAATGGCTGAATCATGATGGTAGCAGCATCAGCATGTATAGAGTCTTCTAGAAGAAGAAGAGCAAGAGATGGAAAAGAAGTGAAAGCATCTCCATCACAACGAAGAAGGCTAGACGAGTACTCCCTCTTAGAGGTATTTTTCCTAAACAATCACGAATCATACAATAAATTTATTAATGTCTATGACAAAAAGAAGTAGTGAAGGGAAGGTGTGTTGATTTCGACCGACTAGGTAAAAATGACTTGGATTTGGACATTTGTAGATGGATTAAAATCCAAGGGTGGACCGAGTTTATAAGTTATAGGGAGAAATTATACACACAGATGGTTAAGGTATTATTCTACAACTATGATTCAAAGACTTGGAAATCATGGATAGGAGATAGAGTAATAAACTTGTCTCCTAAGAACATAAGGGAGTGTCTGAATCTCCCTATGGTTGGAATAGAGGAAAAGGATTGGCCTACCTCGAGGCAACAATTATTTTCAGTGGTGGTTGGAACAAAGGTTGATGAAGAAATAAAGAAGTTGCATCCCAACAATTTGGACAAAAATATGCAAATGACCACATTTTGCTCATCAACAACATCTTTCCCAAAATAGGAGTTAGGGATAACATTTCTGAGAAAGATTGCAAAATGTTGTATGCATTGAAAAATAGGAAGAAAATAGACTTAGCAAAGACAATCTCAGATCACTTGTTCTAGGTCAAAAGTAATAATAGATATCCTCTTTCTTATGGAATGATAATAACAAAATCTCTAAAAAGAGCAGGAGTCGATTTAACTACCGAAGTTGGAGAAGAATTTAGAAATAATGATTTGATGACTGAGGTGAATTTGAGAAAAATTGGTCCCAAAAGGACTAAGCCATCCAAGCTAACAAGATTCGAGGGTGGACTAAACAAAATAAGAGAAGCAGAATTTGCTACTTTAGGTGTTGAAATAAGGGACGAAGATCCCACTGATATAGTAGAGGAGATGGTTGCTGAATTAGGGAAGAAGATCCCATGAAAATTGCAGCAACATCAACACATGCAGCAACTCCCACTGATAGAGTAGAGGAGGTGGTTCCTAAAATAAGGGAAGAAGTTCCTACTGAAGTTGCAGCAACAGCAACACATGCAGTAACTGCAGAATAGCAATAGGAACAACAACAACAAAAGTAGCTTCTCCACCCACAGAAGCGGTGACACCTCCTCCAAGTAGGCCTTCATCCTCCACTGATACTAGTGTTGAGAACAGGTTGAGAAAGCTTGAAGTTGATGTTGGTGCTCTAAACATCAAGATGGATTCAATGAAGGAGCAGATGAATTTAGTGTCTCAAATGCTGGATACTTTGACCTGTTCAGTTGAGTCCATCAAGCAGCAATCAAAGCCTATTCAATCCTCTTCTCCATCATCACCTTTCCATGATCTTAGACCTTCTTCATTCTAATCACTCTTATCAATCTCCATCTCATGGTGGTGATCAGTCCCATCATGCTCTATCTCACCATTTCTCACCCTCCTCTCCTATTCATGAGCATAGACCTACTTCACCCACCAGGTCTACTCATTCCATGAGTACTCCCTCCTCTCTAAGTGTTAAAATTCTTTCATCTCTACAGTCCTTTCCTCAAATCGCACCCCACACTTCTCTACTTGTAACTTCTCCAATTGTTGCAATTCTTCCATATCCTTTTTCCCCTCCTCACCCTAGACTCACTTCATCTCCACGTTCTAACTCAGAATCGTTTCTCTCTAAGTCAATTATTCCACTTGCAAATATCTTAACATGGATGAAGGCGACTCTGACCAATCTTATCTCTCCTCTCCACAAGAAACTGTCTCTCCGTCATCACAGCTGCCCCTTACAACTATTCCACAGGAAACTGCCCATTCTCAATAGACAACACTTCCTCGCCTTTCGCAAAAACCTCTACTGCCTCATGTGAGAAAACTTCCAAAAGTCTCACCGGTTCCTATAGTGGAACAAAAGTCATACATACTCTCCACTATAGTATCACCCAGGCCATTATATAAAATTCAGCATCCCAAACTTCCCAAGTTGACACGTTCAACCAGTGAGAGTCTAGGGAAAAGAATAAAAATCTCCATGGGAGAAGGTTAACACAGGCAACTGATAAATCAAACATTTTCCAACTTCTTGAATCCCAAAATAGGATAGTCACTCTCCGTGATCTTCCTTTCCCAGAATTTGAAGATCAGGATTACTTCAACCGTATTATAGTAATGAAAGATCCAACCAAGACCTTCAAGCCCAGGGCACTCCCAGATGATGATGCAATCATAGATAAGATACTGAGTGATTACATCTTGCCCACTTCATCCAAACCACTACCTTCCTCCCAAAAAAAATATTTACTTCGAGTGGGTTCAGGATCATTAGACCATAGGGTGAGATTTTATGTTGTAACTGACAGATTTGATCCTAACTTCAGTTACCTTCCAAAAGATGTGTATCTCATCAGTAGGAGTAGGCACTTTGATTCATTTGGGGTTGGCTCATTTCCATTTCCAGAGTTTGGATGTCCCCTATATAGAGCAAAACTTAGGATTGTTATATCATCGGGAAGGGAGAAGCAAATTCTGCTGGATCCACATCTCACTCCCAAATAGAGGTTGCTGCTGCCTCCATTTCCACACCATAACTTCCCCCATCTAAATCTCCTTCTCTCAGAACCAAAGCTCCAAGTTGTAAGTAGCTTCCAACTCCCAAAAAGAAAAAGGCAATTTCCAGACCTTTAACTACCAAACTCCCTTCTTCCACCCCTTGGCTTCCTCATCCATCCAAGCAATCAAATAAGATAAACAAATTATCTTTTAAACACCAATCTCAACAAAAATATAAATTAAAACCATATTATCCAAAATTTACAGCTCCTGATCTTCTATACGAAGAGAGGAACCAATTCACCCAATCTCAATATAACGGAAATACTATCTATGAATGGAACATAGATGGTAAATCTGAAAAACAAATAATTAATATGTTACAAGAAATCATCATGGTCAGTACTGCCTACTCAACCAAAGCAAATTATACAAACCATGATATATATATATATATATATATATAAGGCCTTTGACTGTGTGCCACCTGACTTAGTGGGCCATGGACCTGCCGGATGTTGTGTTGGGAAGTAACTGGATCAGTTAGGTTGGCAAGTGGCAAAAACTGTAGGATTAGGCTTGGACATCATGAATTTAATCTAGATGGTTGAATTTGTAAACTATTATGCATAAAATTATGGAAATTAAATAGTTTTAATGGTCTAGGATGAATTTAGATGGAAATCAATGGATAGAAAATGCAAAATAAAAAATGACATCATTTTACTAAAGTTTTTCTATTTTAGGAATCTAATGGTCAAATCAGTTTTTTCATTTGAGTTCTCTAAATATAATTTATTTATTAAATAAGAAACAAAGTGTGAATTGGAGTATATGAATTCTAAAGTATTTTTACATTTTTTCACATGCTTAAGCTAATGTCATTTAAGGTCTAATTAAGATGAAAATTTATAGAGACCTTTCTATCATTGGAATTACATTATAGAGAGGTAAATTTTGAAATAGAAAAATAGATTTCAATAAAATAATGATGAAAAATCATAAGAGTGGTAATTTTTAATGCTTAGATCAAAGTAAAGAAAAGTCATATGGTTATATAAATTTATAAGTTTATGACAAGTAAATCTATGATTTGAATGGTCTAAAATGTAAAATAATTTTTTAGATATTATGAAAGTACAATGAGCGCATACTAAAACATAAATTAAAATTTATACAAATAATAAAATAATAAAAAAAAGTAGAAGCCCCTTTCATCTCCAACACTTGAAACCAATAGGAAAGAAGAAAGAAAAAATGGAAAAATGAAAGAAAAAGAGAAAAATGTAAAGATTTGGCCATGAATTTCTCACTCTAGATAGTTGAAAAATTTTAAGAAAAGAAGGAGAAAAGGAAGAGTTCTACGTAAGCAAGGTAAGCTTATCTTATTTTCTAATTCTGTTTTCAATATGTTATTTTAGAATTATGATGGCTATCAAAACCAATTATCTTGCAAATGTATTGAAATGCACTGCAGTGATTGTGTTGCAAATATGTTTCCTACCAGTGACTTTTCAGTTGTTCTTTAAATTTCATAAAAAATTGAGTTGTTTAGCAAAACATGGAATAATGTGGTATGAATGTATAGCATGAAAAAGCATATAGTTATGATGGGTGATGTAGTTGATTGCCTCTTCTTGGTTAGCCATGAAAGGTAATACCATTGACAACCACAAATTGGCAATTGCCTGAAATCACAGAGGCTACGGGATAAATCCAATGACAAGAACAGGATGCATGTTGCATAAGCATGCCATAATGCACGGGCATATAAAGTAAATATTTTATGAACTATTAATGAACAATAAATGATATAGACTTCAAAAGTATCTTAAAAATGAATTGATACAAAAATATGCTTACTTGCCGAAAACTTATGGCTTGTTTTAAAAATATTTTTCCAAGAAAAGGCACAATAAAGAAATGCAGATAAGGTTGGAAGGAATAAGCCAAGAATTATGCCTTTTGTTAGATATAAAGTTGAACAATCTGTTAAAGTATAACTAGAATCTGGGTATATAAAGTTGTATATGGATGAATGAAAGTTATCTTTTACCTTGTTATTATTAGTCTCAACCTATGGTCCTGGTACTGAGGCGTCACTCTGAGTTTCACTTTTGATACTGGATTCTATCAAGAAGACATCAAACTACTAATTGAAATTTCTAAGCTCAGCATGTTGTGATTAGTAGTTTATATAGTATAATGTGAATATTAGAGCAAAGATTGCAACTACAAATGTTTTTAAAACCGAACCGGACCACCTGTACAACCGGTTCGACGGTGAACCATTAAGGAAGCAGTTCTTATATTTTCCAAAAAAACTGGTTGGACGGTTGAAACCGGTCATTTAGACCATGAAAACCGGTTCAATTGTGGTCCGGTCTAAGTAATTTAAAAAAAAAAAAAAAACCCTCATGTTGTCACGCACGCGCTCACCCCGTCCCTCCAGCCAGCCAGCCCTAAGATTTCCCCATTCCCGCTCCCTCCCGCCCTTGCTCATCTCCCTCCACACCAACGACCAGTGGCGTTGGCTGCTGTGGCATGAAAATCATTCCCATTCATCCCTGTCGTCCCTCCCTGTTCCCCCCCTTGCTTCATATCCCTCGCATAGAATAAAATGAGCAGTCGCTTGCCCTATAATGAAGCTTCCTCCTCATTTTTCATGAGCACGAGATGGAGCGAGTTGCCGCAAGAAAACCCTCGCCCCTACTTCATCTCCCACTCACGGTCTCATAGCCCCTCGCATTTTTCCCAAAGGATCATGCATCAATCGATACAATCTTCAGGTGGGTTTTAGGATGATCGACGCGTTGGCCGACTCACTGAGGTTTCGATGGAGACAGTGCATTGCATGGCTCTGTTCGAAAAGTGTGGGGTTGATTCTTTCCAGCGCAAAGATTCTGGTTTTGATTATTTGCCTTTTTAGGTTATGAAATCATTGGCGATGGATGTGGATTTGGTATTCCTCTTTTCAGGTTTGGTAGGAGATGCTCTGGTCTTCCTTGCCAAGCCGCAGACTTACATGAATTTGAGTGGTGAATCTGTAATTACAGATGAAACTCATCTTTGCTGATATTAGTATTATCATTTTTTTTTTATTTTATAGACAGTAAATTAAAATATTAAATTTCTCAAACAATATATGAGAATTGTTAATAATGGACAAAGTAATGGTCTTTTCATTCCATTCCATCTTTATGATGAATTTTTTATTTGAAATGCATTGTGATTAGATTTTTATATGATATGAAGGTATTATCATAGGTTTTAAATGTAACCTATAATTATTCATATTATATATAATTATATTTTTTTAAAAAATAAAAATTCTACAATAATTATTACATCATAATTATATCATGTTGAGATTATGGTTGAAACCAGTTTGAACCGGCAGTTGAACCGGATATACAAACGGTTCTGTGTTAACAACATTCGCAGCTACAACCATGACATAACGACGATAAGGCTATGCTGTCGGTACTGAGAGACAGCACGAAATAAACTTCTTCTAAAGCTGCAAATATTACTCAGAGCTGAGAGAGGATGCTTATCATATTTTCACGTGGTTTGTACCAAGCTTCCAGGGGCTTGGCCTTGGGCATTGTGAGCCCAGGTCCCTCGCTCATGTCCACTTCGGCTTCACTGACTCGTTCCCACTGGAAGCATTGTATCAGAGATCCCAGTGCCAAGGCTACCATTCTCATGGCCAGGCCAGCACCTGGACATGCCCTCCTTCCATGCCCAAATGGTATAAACTTGCATCCTTCTTCTGCTACTCCGACTTCTTGAAACCTCTCCGGCTTGAACTCATCAGGATCGCACCACACCTTGGGGTCTCTATGAATGGCCCACGCGTTGATTAATAGCATTGTGCCACCTGGCACCGTAAAACCTTTAACTGTGGTATCTTCAGATGACTCATGAGGCAGTAGAAGTGGGGCAACTGGATACAATCGGAGAGTCTCGTTGATGATGCAATGAAGGTATGGGAGCTTGGCAAGATCCGATTCTTCCAGCAAATGATCTCCTACTTGCACATCCAGCTCGGCTTTAGCTTTCTTCAACACATGTGGATGGTTTAGTAGAAGTGCCATGGCCCATTCTATTGTCAGGGATGATGTGTCTGTTCCTGCCCCCAATAGCACCTGTTCAATTGCATGTCAGTATATATGAGGCATTTCACAATGCTCAATTCTGAAGTTTTTTTAATTAATGGCACTTGAGTTTTCCGGCACAAGAATAGGAATTTCGGCTAAGTGACCGAAAATTATCATCATCATCATTATTATTGTGAGATTGAACTAAATGGAAATACCCAAAATGCTTGCTATTATTGTTAATAGTAGAGATAGGCTAAACAAATAAAGGTATTAGTATTATGGGTAATTAGTTAGTGAACCTGAGTATATAATCTACTATTAAGGTAAATATTTAGATAAAATTGATTAATTTAATAAGTCCTGCAATTCGCTGGAATAGGAAAGAGAACGAATCTCATCACGTGGTGAACTCTAAATCTCGACATGACTAGTAAATGGTGTACTTATGCACTAATTCTGCTATTCTTTCTGAGGAACGCGAATGTCTGATTAAGCATTTAGATATGCTTAAATGATTGGATATACAGTGGTGGACCAGAAGTGACTGGCCGTGCACCTTCTGTCCATTTCTGAAACATCACGAGATACACTTTTTGCTGTGCAGATAAGTGCCTGTTCACATCGTCAGAGCAAAAAGTGCCTGTTCACAGCGTCTCTCTCTCTCTCTCTCTCTCTCTCTCTCTCTCTCTCTCTCTCTCTCTCTCTCTCTCTCGATATTATTCGATAGTCTAGCAGACTGCGACACTAGCTAGACATGCTTTGTGGACCTAAAAGTTACAATGCGGTTTGTTGTTCTAAGATAAAACCAATTTCCAGCGCAATTTTGGGGGGTTGAGCAGGGGATTTTCACACCCTTCTAATATGATAAAATACTTTAAATTTTTAATAATTTATATTTTCAATCATTCTCCCACATTTTTTTTATTATCTAACGATTTTATTTTTATTTACTTCATTTCTAATTGTTATCCTTTTCAAATTAAGTCTTTTTACGATTCATCGTTTAAGTCTATTTTCCGCCTCTTTGTCCACAGTGTAATCCTTGTCTGACTGACCATGATTAGTGCAATTAATTGGGTCGAAAATCAATAACAGAGGAAACTAATACCATCAGAAACATTTTGAGAAAATATTAATGAAGAGGCATCATATTATTTGGTCATGCATGGAGAATTTTCTAAGATCTAACAGCTCAAGCAGAAAATTATAGCTATATTCATTATAACATTTTAATTCATCATAATTGGAAGTTTTTGAGCCAAAGCAGGAGGCAGAATATATGTATGTACTTACTCTAATGAAGCCCTTGATTATGTAGTCTTTGTAGTACTCGGGATCTGTCTCTTGCAGCGACAACATAACCTCAATCAGCGTCTTCTTCTTATTACTCGTCATCTGTTGGTCTTGATCCACCATAAATGAAAGGTTAGCAATCTTCTTGTTCTTTTGCCGCTGCTGGTCAATCAGACACTGCAAGAACTCGTCCATCTTCGACATCACTCTCATCATTCTCTTTACTATTCCTCCGTAATCTACCCAACCCAACACTGGCAAGAAATCGCCGAGATACGACACCCCGGCCAATTCGCTGAACTCCCTCGCAATCCACCGGAACAGCTCTGCCTCTTCCAAATCCGCAACGTTCTCTCCATAGTAGCGCTTACCAGCAATCATTCCCATCATTGTGTTAAAGGTTAGCTCAGACAACTTCGATTTAAAATCCATTATGGATTTTCCTGTTTTGGAATCCCTGAATAAGCATTTCAAGAAAGAGCGGACTTCTTCTGCTCGAATGGGAGAGAGGCTTTGGATGCGGTAGGAGGAGAGGATCTCAACGGCGGCGAGGCGGCGGAGGTTGCGCCAGTGGGGGCCGTAGGAGGCGAATCCCATGGAAGAGTAGTTGAATCCAATGAGTTTGCCAGCGAGGAGGCGAGGGCGATTGGCGAAGATGACATCTCTCTTGGAGAGGCAGTCCTCAGCCAAAGATGGGGAAGCGACAACAACGACCGAACGGGAGCCAAGATGAAGAGAGAGGAGGGGGCCGTATTGGGTAGAGAGGGCAGCTAGAGATCGGTGGAGGGGTTGCTTAAGGAGGTGGAGATGGCCGAGTATGGGAAGAGAAAATGGGGGTGATGGTGGGAGGTTCTCGAGCTGTTTCTTGCTGAATAGGCAATGGGAAACAGAGGAAAAGATGATGAAGAAGAAAACAGCTGCGAAAATGGTGAATAAGGTATCCATTATTTGGTGCTTGCATTGAAGACGGAGTGGGCTATGCCAAGTCTCTTATAAGCTTAGATAAAAAACATGTGGTGTGGGAGGTGTGTCTTGTGAGCTTGATTAGAAACATGCACTGTGGCGTCTCTTATAAGCTTCATTAGAAGCATGTAGGCGGCAAGCGTCTCTTGGCAGCATCGATTAGAAATACGGGCAGTTCGATAAATTTGCCTAGATGACCTTGTTTGATCTTGGAAAAAAAATATAGAAGAGGGAGAGAAGTAAAAGATACTAAAAAGATAAGGTGAGTAAAGATAAAATAAATAATTTATTCTAAAAAATATATAATAATATAAAAACATAGGTTAGTTATATTAATTAAATATCGTATTAGTCTAAAAAGGAAAGATAATCTTTTTTCTATTATTATTTATATTTTTTTTAAAAAAAATATTTTATCTTTAATTACTTCATGGTTAATTTTATTATCTATCTCTTTCTACTTCTTTTACGTTTGTCTTGGTCTCTTTTTGTTGAAAGCAGATGAAATGACTGAAAAAGGAAAGAAAACAATCTACGTAATATGAAAAAATATAAGAGATCATGTGCTTCATAAGTTGAATAAGAATAAAGTAGATAGACTTTTTAGTTGAAATTAGATAATAATTGAAAACTAAATTGCTAAAATTGTTATATATCAGAATAGAAAGTAAAATTTTCTTTTTTCAAGATTTTTTCCTTCATCTAATCAATCAGGTCATTAGATCAAAGGTGTTCTGAAAGTCTGATCTGCACTTTGTTAATATAATATATCATTGCAATAATTTGAAATTAAAATGTAGATGAAATAAATTTCTATGTTAATAATCTAACATAACATAATTATTTCGCTGAAATATATTTGGCGTTTGCTTGGTGCTGAAAATGTAGAAATCGCCTTTTTTTTCTTGTTCTTGTATGGAAAGTGCCTTTTTTTGTGCTTGGTGCTGAAGATGTAGAAAGTGAAGATGGATAGGCCGCACTCACCATAGGCATGCTATTGGGCAGTCTTAATCAGGTTTTTTTAAAAAATCATGTGTAAAAAAAACCTGAATTTCTCTTGAATTACAAAATGTAAATTCAGAATAAGAATTAAATATCAATCTTTATCCGGATGAATCAGCGCCTCAATCATTCCTGCTTGGAAAATGTTGTACAAAATATCCCACGATTGCATGAATGGCCCTCGAAACCGCCCCGAAACCGGAAGTAAGAACTGAATCAACTTATCCCGAATTCTCAAGGTGGGCCATGCACAATAACTCTGTCTCAAAGGTTGTGAAGCTGGTTTGTTGAAAATTACAGCAATCCTCGGGCATAGCATTTATGATATGTTATTTTCCAATGTTTGTTCGTCTTTTCCAAAAAAACAATATTTGTTTTTGGTCTTTTTCCCATGCTTAAGGGATGTTCCAAGGAAATGTTCAAATGCTCTCGTGATGGAGATAGTTGCAGATTCTGATTTTGAAATAGTCTTGCTTCCCCTAGCCCATGCTGTTTTCTCTATGGTTGAGTTTTGCTCTGCGTCTCTTTGTGGATTCTTAGAATGGTGAGCTTATTCTATTAACCTTGTATCTCTAAGGTGGATTTACTAGAGTGGTGGGTTTGATCCTAAACAAGTTTGCTGAGCTGCTGTCTTAGTGGCAATCGTCCCCGACACAGCAACCTGGTTTTTAAATCTAGCTTCGTAATCCAAAACAGAGTCAGTTTCAGAGTTCTGTCAAGCCATTTCAGAAATCTATTACTGTCAAGTTCTCTATTGAGTTCAGAGTTCTGTCAAGTACTCTGTTAAAAACTCTCTGGCTTGAACCTGTCCCATAAGCCAAGCAGAAGCCACCGCTTCTTCGCAATGTATTATCTATTTATTCAACCTATTTATCCATTATGCATTATTCATAAACATTTAGCTGCAAATTATAATAAATTTTCTAAGACAATTTACGTCAGGTGGGTAATAATGTAAAAGAGTAAACTAGTTGTAGGTAGTTAAATAGAAAAGAAAAAAGGATAATTAGTTATTGTACTTGAGTACATATTTATTCTCCAAGTAAGTATTTAGGTGAAATTTTATTGGTCAAATAAGTCCTTCAATTTACAAAATTAGGAAATAGGAAGAGTTACAATTAAAATGGGTAAATTTTTAAGCTTTCACATGGCGACTACATGTTCTACTCGCTTAAACTAACTAATTTCTGAGGAAAAAATATCAGTGGAACGCGCTTGTTTTACATGTGTTCACAGCACATACATAATCACGCAATATCGACAATCCATAGTTTTAACTCAACTAGACAACAACTACAAAGATGGATTTGTTGCTTAGTTTGTTAGCCAAATTAACACATATATAACATGAATATTTAACGAATCTGATCGTATGAAAACCATGTGTATCATTAAAAATCTAATCCATTTTTTCTTCACATGAAAAGTCTTGAATTCATTCCAGAGACATTCATTCCATGACATTGCATGCGTCTAATATAATGTGTGCACAGCATGCATGCATTCCATATTCTAATGATGCAAGTGCACCTGGCCACGTTAATCATCTTTACATTCAAACGAAATTCTAATGCATTCCATACATGGCATTTCATACGTCCAGTGTATCCACTCAAAAGAAGTTCTAGTGTATCCAAACCACATAAACCACCTGTACTTCTTTAAGAAAATCCAGTGCAACCATCTACTAAATCTGACTAATATAAATACATGCATTCTAATAAAATCAATGTATTTGATTTGATATAAATATTGTGCATTCAAATTAATCCAACGCATTTATTCATCTAACAGATTGATTTCATCAATTTAAATCATGAGTTTTAACAAGCATGAATCTAGCACATTAATTTATAAAAATCTAATTAATGCACTTCAAATAAATCTAATGCATAAATTCCATAAATTTTATCTATCCATCCATAATCTAATGCATTAATTCCAGAAATCTACTTAATGCATTCACATGATTTAATCTACACAAATTATGAACATCTATCTACTTACCAAACTTGTGATTCCACGAAGGAAAAATAGCAACTTTCTTTATGCTCTATCCATGAGCCCCCTTACTCCCTTTCTCTCCTCTCTTTGGTTACGACCTAAAAAGAGGGAGATAATCTTTCTTTTAAAAATCATAATCGCTAGGATAATGGAGGAAATCTAAAGTGAAAAGGTAAAAAACTAAAAATAAAATAAAATACATATATTCCAATCTCATCCATTTGAAGCTCAAACCTTTAACCTCTACTCTCATTTATTATAATTTTAATCACCTAAGCAACATTCTCATTTATTATAATTTTAATCACCCAAGTTACATGTGTTGCTAAGATTAAAATAATAAATAAAACTTTTTAATCTCTAAATTCATGATTAATGAGTGAATGGTTTAGTTCACATTGGATGGTCAATCCGATCATATGGTCAAAAAGGCAACAGTCAAACATTACACTTTTGAAATATCAACACACAAAAAAAAAAAAAATGCATTTATGCTAGGTTATTACATTAAGTGAACTACCAAAGTAATTAACATTTAAGCATGAGTCAGCCATTCACTGAATCACTGTCTCATAACACAGGAATGTGTAAAGGAATGCATCACACCTATAAAAATAGCTGTACCAACCAACCAACTTTTAACGTAGCTGGGTGAGATACATCATAGACCTCCTGCACATTGGTAAATCTACGCCCAACATTAAGAAACTTCAAAGCTATTTCTATTGAGCAGCAGCATGAAGTAAACTCCTTTAAAGCCACAGATACGATTCAGAATTGCGAAAGTATGCCGATGATAGTTGCACGTGGTTTGAATGATGCCTCCAGGGGCTTGGCCTTGGGCACTGCGAGGCCAGGTCCCTCCTTCACGTCCACCATAACTCCTCCCACTCGTTCGCATTCAAAGCATTGGATCAAAGACCCCAGTTCCAGGCTTACCACCTTCATGGGCAGACCTGCACCTGGACATGCGCTCCTTCCATGCCCAAATGGCATAAACTTACAGCCTTCCTTCGCCACTTCAGCGCCTTGAAACCTCTCTGGCTTGAATTCATCGGCGTCCTCCCACACCTTTGGGTCCCTATGAATAGCCCATGCGTTGATCAATAGCATTGTGTTTCCAGGCACGGTAAAGCCTCCAACGGTGGTCTCTTCAGACGACTCATGAGGCAGTAGAAGTGGCCCAACTGGATACAATCGAAGAGTCTCGTTGATGATGCAATGGAGGTAGGGGAGCTTGGATAGGTCCAATTCTTCTAGCAAACGATCTCCTACTTGCATGTCCAGCTCAGCTTTAGCTTTCTCTAGCACATGTGGATGGTTTAGTAGAAGAGCCATCGCCCATTCAATGGTTAGAGAAGATGTGTCCGTGCCCGCCGCCAACATTGCCTGATCACATGCATTTCCATGTAATGTAAGGGCAGTAAGGCATTACATAATTATCAAGTGGATTTTGCATTTTAGTGTTTGAGAAATGCTAACCATAACTTCAATTGGAGCACGTTAAGATCCATATATAATAGGAAAGAAAGGCCTTACACCTGTGTCCATATAATGATCAATTGCAATCAATCAATTTAGTAAAACCAAGGTTAGCATTATTCATTCATGCCTATCAAATGAAACTTAGAATTTAAGTGGTCTTTCCCATCATCATGCGCAATAGCATCATTCTAACTAGCATAAAATTAACCCACAAGTTAATAACTCATCAAGTAAATGTTCAACCTCAGATAACACTGGGTCTGGGATATCTTTATTGAGAGAAGCTTTTTTCAGAATTTTGTTAATAAGAAACTCGTTTGAAGATTCTAGATGGAAGAAATGTTGTAAAAGATCATGAAATTAGTTCAGAACAAGTAAAACATGTAAAAGAATTAATAAGTTTTGAAAAAATCCTTTTGAGAGAAAGATTAATTTTTCCAAGTTTTACAAATACTTAATAAGTTAGCCTTTAAAGCTCTTTAAAGACAATCTTGGAAAGATTGCATTTTGTTGAACGTTGAGCTACCCATGATGAGGGACGACATTTAACATGAAGGGAGGTGTCTTGCCATAAGGGGCGACATCCTTTTTTTGAAAACATTCCCCCCAATTCAAGCATGCCTTTTTCTCGTTTATAAAAGGGACATTGCAGATGGGTTGAGGAAGCAATAGGTTGGATGGAACCTTAGATTAATTCAAGCCATTTAGATTATGGAATAGAGACATTTCACACTATGTGATTTGTCTCGGACTCATTGAGAGTAAGAGGTATGTGGATCAGAGTTTAAGGGAGAAAAATGATTTCAAGAGGTATGCTTTCACGATCATTATCCTCTATTTGATAACCAATAGTGGTATCAAAGCTGTTGGATATCTTCTTAGGCTCAAGAGAAAGAAAATGATATATGTATTTTATCATTTTGACACTTAATTATGAGAAATTTGTAAACTTTTAAATAATAACAAAATTTTTCATTTTTCATTTCTGGTTGATCCATTGGTACCACCATGTAGTGCTCTCTGAGATGAATCCAACAATATATTACATATGGAAAACAGACTTAAAATGACTCTTGTATGAATTTTTAAATTTTTTTTGGATGACTCACTGTCTTGTTGACCTGTCGAAGAAGATGAAAATCTTACCCATTAGTCCTTGTGATTTTCAAATTTTGTAAAATGACCTAGGGTTAACTTGCAAATATTACAAAAGGTTATGATCTTTTTATAAATTTTAAAAAGTTAAGGGTATTTATGCAAATTGCCAGAAGTCGGGGTCTTTTTTGCAAATTTTTGAAAGCAAGGGGCAATTTTATAATTTTGCAAACTAAAATTAGTGGGCGAGATGGGCTTTAGCCGTGCCCTGAGTCCAATGGGATCAGCTTGTTCAGGCCCTACTCAAGAGGGGCCCAATCAGAGTGAGCCAAGGCTAGCCCACAAACCAAGCCCAGGTGGGGCCCAATCGGAGAGGGCTGGAGGGTAGCGGTTGATGATGGCGGCGGAGACCGATGGTCAAATTTTTCAACGGATCCAAAAATTGCCCAAATAGTCATTTTTAAAGTTTTTAGACCTTTTGAATCCATCTATGACTCAAATTTGCCAAATAAGACCTCTAAATATGATTTTTTATTTTTGTAATGATTAATCATGAATTTATATGCATTTTTTTAAAATTTTATGATAACGAAAGCTTACACTTATGCATATTTTTAGTGAGTGGGAGTATATTGGAAAAATTATGAGAATTATCACATACTTATTTAATAAGAGCAAGAGTTTATTTTAAAAATTTCTTACTTTACCCACTTGATTAACATGCTTGATGTATATAATTTAATTCCTGGGTTGTTTGACTTTGCACATATTCATATGTTGATTTTATTTGTAATAGATGTATGTGAATTGATGATTGTATGCATAACATGCTTTCTCTTCTTACGCTTTAAAAATATTATTAATTTATGCAATGATGTAACAAAGTATGCTTTATGATATGAATAAGTGCTGAAAAGAACAATTGATGTCTCATAGGTTACTTGAATAAAACTATACCCATGACAATTAAGACTCTTTGGATGAATCTTAGTCAGATCGACAAATTGGATGAGAAAAATTATGAAATATGAAAACTCAAAATTGAATATATGCTAGAAGATCATGAAATTAGTGATGTCCTAATAGTAACTATAAAGGATCCTCAAAGAGATGCTACTCTAGCTTAAGGAGATGCTACTTCAGTATAAGGGAGTGCTACTCTAGAACAGTTGAAGGCATATTCTGAATGGTAGAAATGAAATTCCCATGATATCATTATGATGCTTAACAACATGAGAAATGATCTTATGTTTTGCTTTCATTAGGATTGCTTCTACCAAAGTCTTATGGGAGAATCTGAAAAATAAATATGGCAATAGTTATAGAGCTCAACTTAGAAGGCTCACATTGTTGTTTGAGAATTATAAGATGAACCCTGAACATAGTATAACGCAACACATATTAGAGATTTTTAATATGATTTTACAACTACAAACTATTGGCCATGTACTTTCAGATGAGCAACAAGTTGCAACCATGATTCGGTCTCTCCCGGATTCGTGGGAGTATATGAAGTTGAATATGACTCACCATAATAGTATAAGGACTTTTGATGATATTATGCACCATTTATAGTAGGAAGATAATCGTTTGGTTATGTCCAAGCCCTCCTCTTAGGCTCTGGTGGCGTAGTCTGGTTCTATGCCTCAAAATAATGGTTTTAAACATAAGAAGAACCAGAAATCGAAAGGGAAGTAAACCAAACAAGGAAATCAAGGCAAGGGCATTCAACACAAAAGAGGAAAACACAAAAATAAGAAAATAAGAAGAAGGACATTAGCAAGTTGAAATGTTTCAATTATGATCAATTGGGACACTTCGTTGTGACTGTATTGAGGCAAAGAAGGTGACTCCTTGTTCATAATTTCTCTCTTATGCATATATTTCTAGCTCAGTCATGGTAATAAAATTTCATCTATTGTGGATTATAGACTCAGAAACAATGAACCATGTAACTCGAGATCATACAACATTTGTGGAATATAATAGGTCTTCTATGAGTTTGAATGATAATATATTATGACATGCTAGATTGGGTCATATAGACCAAGACAGGATGAATTGTTTGGCTCAAGATGGACTATTGGGTTAACTTGCCAAAGTTTTATTACTAGTGTATGAACATTGCTTGGCTGATAAAGCAATCAGGAAGCCTTTTAGAAAGGCATCCCGTGTCACTCAACCATTGCAACTTATTCACTTAGACATCTATGGTCCTATGAGTGTGAGGGCGAGGCATGGTGCATCCTATTTCATCACCTTTATTGATGATTATACGCGCTTAGGTTATCTTTATTTAATTTCCCATAAATCTGAACCATTAGACTATTTAAGAAAATTTACAAGAGTGGTTGAGAATCAGTTAAACATGATAATCAAAGGATTGCGTTCGGATCAAGGGCATGAGTACTTGTTAGAAGAATTTAAAAAATTTTATGATTAAAAGGGTATAGTTAGGCTGTTGATAATTTCATATACTTTGCAATAAAATGACGTTCTGGAGAAAAGGAATAGATCCCTATTTGATATGATGAGATCCATGATGACACAAGCAAAGTTACCTATCTCCTATTAGGGAGATGCTCTTTTGATTGTTGCATATGTACTCAACTGTGTACAATCTAAATCAGTCAAATTGACGCCCTATGAGTTATGGATTGGAAGGAAACCTCATCTTAACCTTTTGAGGCCTTAGAGATCAATAGCCTATGTTCATAGCACGTCTCACAAATATGGAAAGTTGGGACAAAGGAAAGAAATGTATTTTTATTAGATATCCTGATTCTTTCAAGGGTTACGTGTTCATTGCTGAACATGATAATGGTATTATGATTAAAATGGAATCACAAGATATTACCTTTTTAGAAAATAAATTTTCTAGCAAAAGAGAAATTGCAAAAAATGTTTCATTTTATGAAATGAACGAATCCAAAGAAATTGGTGGGCAAAATCAATTTGTTGAGGAGGATAATGATCCATTTCAACTGCCTCTTTTGAGTAGGAGCATTCAGCCAAACCCTTTGGAACCCTTATTGAGGAGAAGTAATCGTCCGATGACTAAGCACTGACAATTTTTGACTGAAGGTCAGACGCTTATGGTTTCTCTATTGGATGAGGATGAGAATAGTTTCTGAGCCACTCTCATGCCCTGCAAAGGATAAATGAAAAAATGCAATGGAAAAGAAAATAAACTCTATGAAATCCAACCATGTCTAGGACTAGGTTGATCTTTCACCTGGACGTAAGGCTATTAGGAATAAATGGGTTCTCAAAATCAATTGCAGAGCAGGTGGATCCATAGAAAGGTATAAAGTACACCTTGTGGCAAAAGGATTTACCCAGAAGGAGGATGTGGATTTTTAGGATACTTGCTCCCCGGTGGTGAGATTTACCTCAATTTAATTAATTCTGGCCATCGTCATATATTTGGACGTCGAATTATATCAAATGGATGTAAAGATAACATTTCTCAATAGAGAACTAGATGAAGAGATTTACATGGATCAGCCAACTACTTTTTTAGAAGCAGACCAGAAGGGAAAAATCTGTAAACTTAAACTACTCGATCTATGGATTAAGACAATCATCAAGGCGGTGGTATTTGCGGTTTTATTGAGCAATATTAACATTTAATTTTTCAATAATTGATGAAGACCACTATATGTATGTCAAGAAGTTTAAAGATAATTTTGTAATATTATCTTTATATGTGGATGATATTCTGATAGTTAGAAAAAATAAGGAGTTTGTTGCCATTGTTAAGGAATAGTTATCCTCAACTTTTGAGATGAAAGACATGAGTGAAGCAAGCTACATTCTCGAGGTGAAGATCCTGAGAGATCAATTAAGAAAATTGATATCTTTTTCATAAGAGACATATATCAACAAAGTACTTGAGTGATTTCATATGCAGAATTGCAATCCTATAGATACTCTTATCACTGAGGGTGATGGTTTGAGTCTTGAAATGTGTCCAAAGACTCTAGATGAAATTAATGACATGAAAAAAGTTTCTTATGCTAGTGCAATGGGCAGTTTGATATATGCCATGATGTGTACCCATCCAGATATTGGTTATGTTGTAGGGTTAATTAGTCGATAATAGTCAAACCCAGGACATGAGTACTAAAAAGCTATTGAGCAAATTTTCATATACCTCAAAGGCATTATAAACTACATGTTCTGCTATCAAAGATATCATATACAATTAAAGGGATATACAGATGTTGATTGGGTGGTGAACTTGACGAGCGTAAATCCACATCCAGATATGTCTTTTCACTAAACAATGGAGTCATATCTTGGAGTAGTAAAAGGCAATCATGTATAACATTATAAACCATAGAAGCTGAGTTCGTAGTATGTTCAGCAATAGTACAAGAGGCAGTTTGGTTGAGAAAGTTCTTATTATATCTAAGAGTTAGTGTTTTGGCTAATGGGCCTATATGTTTATATTATGATAACCAAGAGGCTCTTACACATACAAAGAACTCTAGGTATCATACTAGAACCAAACATATCGACATCAAGTACAATTTTCTAAGAGACATCATAGCCCAAAAGTTAGTGATACTTGAGCATGTTTCCATGCATAAGATGTTAGCCAACCCTTTAACTAAACCTATCACGAGAGATGTATTTATGGGTCATATTAAATCCATGAGATTGTGTCAGTCTTGGCTGCATCACTTGTATTATTTTTTCATTGACTTATGTTGAATAAATACATTTTGATTTGAAATCAATTATTTATATTTATAGTATTACACTAATTTATAAATAAAACATGTATGTCATACGGGTAGAGAGATTGGCCTACTCAGACAGGCAATTTCCTTTGACATTTACAGAATGTGCAAACATGAGACTACTTATTTGTCATACTGATGGGTGTTGGACATAAGCTTGTGTCGACTTGACTGACAATCAAGTTAAGATCATTAGTTACATAATCAAGGGTTTTATTGATAACCCTATACTCGTAAGATAGCTAGATGTGAGACCTTGATCAACACCTGGAGATATTGGCTGTCAAGTGGGCTCAAGTTTAGGCACAATTATAAAAATTATATGCATAAATTACCTCCACTTCGTAGTCTTAGACTAACACACTTCATCAACAAGATCAACATTCAAGCATGCACAATTCTATATGCTCATGTATCATACTCAATGCATTATTAAAAATTGAGTCTCATATTCTTATAAATTTCGTAACACTTTCGATCTAAAAACAATCTCATGTAAGATCATAAATTCTAAATAATTCAAAATTACATAAGGATTATCATTGTAAAAAATTCATCATGTAAAACCATCTAGGCATGGAAGGAGGGCATGCCCATGTGCAGGGATTGCCATGAAGCTGATGGTAATGGTGCTGGAGTCTTTGATCCAATGCTTCGAGTGGGTAATTAAGGTAGAAGTGTGAAGTATTTCTATTGAAAGGACAACTTTACCTCTGTCCACTTTTCCTATTATCCCTCTTTCTTTCAATGATTGAATGCACCAGTAATTTGGTGAGGGGGCCATTCAATGACTAAAGCAAATCACTATGTCATGGCTTGTGTAATTTCACATTGAGCGTTCACCTCACTTGCTTGGCTGTTGCTTGAACGTTTTAACCCATGAATTTTAATTTTACATGGAACAATTTAAGATTTGGCATAAATTATATGAAGGTACCTCCATTTATAAAATGAACTACTACCATTCTAGTTTTACCTTAAATGACTGACAAAAATATCTTTTATTTGTTGGCATAGTAAATATTTTACTTTATAATAATATTTTTTCTTAAAACAATCTTATTCATATAAAAGAGATAATTTAAATGGTATAGATGTTTAACTAAGATTTTTTTTAAAATAAATTTATATTCACCTTTCAAAAATTATTCAAATTCTATGATTCATAGGTAATATTTAAATTTTAGATAAAAATAGTAATGCAATGGATAATGATTGGATTCAAAAATTAAAATGAGACAAAAATCACAAATCCAATGCAATACTGAAAAGGTTGTTCTCTTCATTTACTTGAAATTGGAATGACTTGAGTATCTTTATGTAATTTGTGTCAAGCTTCAAAGGAGTTTTACAAGATTAAAACTTGCAAGTTAAAAAGTGCAGAATGGCAATAATCAAAAGTATGAATTTGCAAATAACCCGCAAATGAATGCATCTATCTATATATGCATGACACTGACAGTCTCTCTGCTTTCTACCTCACAAAAGTCTGAGAATGGATATATTTTTCTTCATTTTAGTAGCCACGGTCTTCTTCCCTATATTTTTGTCTATATCCAATCGAAGATTTAGGAAGAAAGAGCTAAGGAACCTGCCACTACCTTCTTCTTCCCTTCCCATATTCGGCCATCTCCACCATCGTTGGCTTGCAGCCCTCTCAAGCCAATATGGCCTTGTGCTCTATCTACGCTTTGGGTCTCATCCTGTTCTCCACCTCTCCTCCTCGTCTTTGGCTGATGACTGCCTCTCTAAGAGCGACATCATCTTCACCAACTGTCCTTGACTCCTACGACAAGCTCATTGGCTTCAACTACACTGCCATCGGCTACCTCGTCTCTCTCTCTCTCTCCATATATATGCACTAAATGTATAAGACATTCTTGCTAGAAAGACTACAATTCATCCCCTTTCACAATTTTTCATCCTAACTAGAGTGTAGGAAGCAGGATATATACTTACTACAATCATGCCCTTAATGACATAGTCCATGTAGTATTTAGGTTTTGTTTCCCTTAGATAGCAAAACCTCTGTCAAGATCTTTTTCTTCGCTTCCTGTCTCTCATCTTCCATGGAAGAAAATTCATCATTCTTCTTACTCTTCAGAAGCATGTGAAGAACATGCTTGCATACCAACAGACGGGACCTTTAAACACATGAAGAGCAAGAAGGGACTGGGTCATGGCACTCGATAGTTTTACGTGCAAATGGGTCCCCAATGGTTATGAGTTTTAAGGCCATTTCACTTCCATTAGTTATGTTCTCTATTTTATGTGGGTTGTAGTCTAGTTATTAGCTAATAGTTTTCTTTTATTTTGGTTTTATTATAAGTGGTGTTGCATATTTAAGTAGCTAAAAATTATCAATGGAGGCAAGTAATCAATTTTATTCAAATTGTGGTATGTTTCTCACTCAAAGAGAAGATAGATTATCTTAGCATTTTTATTCTCTGAATTTGGGACCTATCAATTAGTATCAAAGCCAGGCTTTATGGGAACCAATAAAGAGTGTATTGAGTAGTTAGAAGCTGGGCTCGGTGGAGTGCAGGATGGCTTACACAAGATGGAGCTCGACTTGGCCGATAGGCTTTGTCATGTGGAAGAAACTCTCAACCGCCTCTCTAATGTCTTGCTTACAATCTAGGAGAACCCCAACCACGACAACCATCATTGAGAAGGCAACAATGAGGGGCAGCTGGTGGTATCTTCCAGAACAACAAAGCTTGAATTTTCTCAATTGTCAAGAGATAATCCGACGGAGTAGTTCAATCATGTAAACCAATTTTTTGAGTTCCATAATACTCCTGAAGCCCAAAAATCTCTTTAGCCTCTTATTACTTGGAAGGAGAGGCCAACTAATGGTGGTAGTGGATTCGCAAGACATTTCAAGAAGAAGGACGAAACTCTCTTATGGGTAAATTTTGAAGATGAACTTTGGGCTCGCTTTGGGCCTTCAAAGTGTGAATATTTCGACGAAGCTCTTTCAAGGATAAGGCAGGTTGGTTCTTTGCATGATTACCAACAAGAATTTGACCACTTGGATAATCGAGTACAAGGATGGATGCAAAGAGCTCTTGTAGGAACTTTTATTAGTGGCTTAAAGACGAACATCTCAGATGGTACAGAAATGTTTAAGCCCCAAAAATTAAAAGAAGTCACCAGTTTAGCAAGAATGAAGGATGATCAACTTGCTAGACAAAAGAGGTTTATAAGGCCTGCACCACCAATGCGAGCTTCTCTAGCTCTTCCCCCTACTAATCGAGTTGCACCACCAGCCCCTGCCATCCCTATGCGGTGACTTGGGAAGAAATGCAGCGGAGACAAGCCCAAAACTTATGTTTCAATTGTAATGATTTTTTTACTAAGGACACAAATGTCAAGGGACATGGATACTCATGTTGGAGGGTTACGAGGATAGCGATGACTAGTTATGCGATAATGTCATCGAAGAACAACCAACTGCAAAGAATCACAAAGGGCCTCTTGAACTACAAATTATGCTGCATACACTAACAAGAAGGGCTGTGCCCAAAAACATGTGAATCATTGCTAGAATCCATGCCCACAACATCATTGTATTAATCAATAGTGGATCGACTCACAACTTGATTAGTGAGCATATAGCCAATCTACTGCATCTATTGATGGTGCCTATGGAAACCTTCACGGTCTGAGTTGCTAATGGAGAAAATCTCAAATGCCAAGGGAGGTTTGAGGAGGTACAAATCAATTTGTAGGGCATCCTTCTTTCCTTAACATTGTATTCCTTACCTCTCATAGGGTCGGATGTAGTTTTGGGAATTCAATAGCTTGAGCTACTTGGCTCTGTGATGTGTGATTGGAGGTAGTCAACCATGGAATTTAGGTGGGAAAACAAGACCAAGAGATTAGTTGGCATTGACAAGCAAAATATCCAAGCTACATTAATCAAAGAGTTGACTAAAGAAATTCATCTTAACCATACTCTGTTTGCTTTATTCTTATAGGTTGCCCATACGGAACTGCAAGAGAATATTCATTCAAGAATGCGGGACTTATTGCAGGAATTCTTAGATTTGTTCTACCAACAACATGGGAGGTTGACCATGGCATTGCCCTTAAGGAAGGAACCGAACCAATTAATGTTTAGCCTTACAGGTATGTGCATTACCAAAAGAACAAGATCGAGAAGTAGATCCAAGATATGCTGCAATCTAGGCTTGTGCGACCCAGCACTAGCCCCTTCTCATCACTCTTGTTGCTGGTAAAAAAGAAAGAGGGGAGTTGGGCCTTTTGCATAGATTATCATGCTATCAATGTTGCAACCATTAAAGATCGATTTCGATCCCCAAAGTGGATGCAATGTTGGATGAGCTCTATAGTGCTTATTATTTTACCAAGTTTGATATGAGGCCGGGGTACCATCAAGTACGAGTTAAACCATGTGATATCGATAAAACTGCTTTCCAAACACATAATGGACATACTTGTTTATGTCATTTGGCTTATGTAATGCACCTTCAACATTCCAAGCTATTATGAACCTAATCTTTTAACATCATCTTAGCAAATTCATATTAGTTTTCTTTGATGATATTTTGATATTTTGGTCAATAGTCTGGATAGGGATCAACATTTAGTGCATGTAAGGTAGGCTTTTGAAATATTGAGGTAGCACAGATTCTTTGTTAAAGCTAGCAAATGTGCATTTGGGCAGCAAGAATTGGAGTACTTGGGGCATATCATCACTAGTCAGGGCATGAAAGTGGATGAAAATGAAATTGTTGCTATGGCAACCTGGTCTCAACCTACTAACATTTCGAAACTACGTGGGTTTTAAGGTTTGACAGGTTATTACCAAAAGTTTGTCAAAGATTAGGGCATTATAGCTCGACCTCTCACCAATCTTCTCAAAAGGTCCAATTCGGATGGCATAGAGAAGCTGAAATCGCTTTTCTTATTCTCAAACAGGCCATGACAACCACGCCTATATTAGCCATGCCAAACTTCAATGATGCTTTTGCTATTGAAATGGACACATTCAGGGAAGAAATTGGAGTTGTTCTATCTCAATAAGGCAAAAATGTAGCATACATGAGTTAAGCCCTTGGAGTAACCAAGAAATCCTAGTCGACGTACGCTAAGGAGATTTTGGATATCGTTGAAGCCGTATGCACCTGGCGGCCTTAACTTTTAAGCCAAAAATTCAATATTCAAATCGATCAACATAGTCTCAAATATTTTTCTAGAGCAATGAATAGCAACTCCAAAGCAACAAAAATGGGTTGCTAAGCTCTTGGGCTATGATTACAAAATTAAATATAGATCAAGCTGCGAGAATCTGCAGTTGATGCTCTCTTTATAAAACAAGGCTATCCCAGACAGGTTAGCTTATGGGAGGAAATTAAAAAAACTGCAAAAGAAGACCAGTACATTCAGTTAGAGGTGCGTGTGGCCAAAGAGCAACCTAGAGGATCACATACATGGCGCCAAGGGCTATTACTATACAAAGGAAGAGTCATTG
>JAYJMB010066367.1:55914-70473 GCA_036873735.1 Pouteria campechiana
GCGTGTGGCCAAAGAGCAACCTAGAGGATCACATACATGGCGCCAAGGGCTATTACTATACAAAGGAAGAGTCATTGTTCCGAACGATGCCACCTCAAGGCCAAAATGTTACCCTAAATGCATAACACCAAGGTGGTGGGTCATTAGGGTGTCCTACATACATCCAGGAAATTGGGGCAGCAGTTTTATTGGCCTGGGATGCATAGATCAATGCAAGACTATATCAAGGGATACGAGGTATGACAAAAAATAAAAGTCGAGACATTAGCTCTAGCTGGGCTTCTTCAATTGCTACTAATCCCATGCCAAGTATAGGACAACATCACCTTAGACTTTAAAGAGGGCTTATTGGTTTCACAAGGAAAGGACACCATCATGGTAGTTGTTGAGAGACTTAGTACATCTGCTCATTTCCTTCTTTAAATCATCCTTTTATTGCAAAAACTGTAGCAAAGAAATTTGTGAAAGGCATCATCAAGCTTCACGGCATGCCTAAATCAATTGTTAATGATCAGGACCCATTCTTCTTCAATAACCTCTGGAACGAATTTTTCAAGTAGTCAGGCACCAACCTATAGCTCAATTCTGCATACCATGGATAGCCAGACAGAAGTCATCAATTAGTAAGTTGAACAATATCTCTAGTATTTTGTTCATCAGTGGCCACGAAAATGGAGCAACTATTTACCTTGGGTGGAATATTGGTATAATACATCGTACCATATTTAGACAGGGATGACCCCTTTTTAGGGGTTGTATTAAAGATTGTTGCCCACCATTTCGACATACAAAGATGAACTTTCATAGGTACATGAAGTTGATTGGCAACTCATACACCGAGATGAACTGTTACGGTAATTGAAGGCCAATTTAGCAAACTCAATGAACAGAATGAAGCAAATGACAAATAAGAAAAGAAGGGATATTTCATTCGATGTCGGCGAATGGGTCCTTTTGAAGTTGCACCCATACCGCTAGCAAACAGTCTTCAAATGGGTTCATTGGAAACTAGCTAGCCATTTTTATAGACCCTACCAGATTCTAGAGAAGATTGGGATATAAATTACAATTACCAGATGGGGCACACATTCACCCAATGTTTCACGTCACTACTCAAAAGATACCAAGGCAATGAGGACAACACTAAAATGCCACAGGCCATGTTACCACCATTCACCGATGAAGGGGTAGTCTTATTGAAGCCACAAACTATTTTAGACTACCGTTGGATCAAGCAAGGCACCCAGCTGGTTGAATAAAGCTTAGTGCAATGGAAGCATCTTTCAGCCAAGGAGGCAACGTGGGAGCCAACAAAGAAGTTACGGGGGATGTTTCCAAATTTGGACCTCAAGGACAAGGATCCACTTGATAGGGGAGGTATTGATAGGCCAGGACGTTCGAAGAGGTGATAGGTCCCAAATTCGGAGAATAAAAATGCTAAGATAATTTGTCTTCTCTTCATGTGAGAAACATATGACAATTTGAATAAAATTGATTACTTGCCTCCATTGATAATTTTCATCTGCTTAAATAAGCAAAGCCACTTATAATAAAACCAAAATAAAAGGAAAAGTATTAGCTAATAACTGGACTACAACCCATATAAAATAGAGAACATAACTAATGGAAATGAAATGGCCTTAAAACTTGTAACCACCAAGGACCCATTTGCACGTAAAACTCTCGACTGCCATGACCTTGTCTATTCCTGATCTTGACATGTTTAATGGTCCCATTTGTTGGTATGCAAGCATGTTCTTCATGTCCCAGCTTATCCCAAGTATTTGGGATTTGGCTTACAACCCCTCTCTAACGTCCTGGACTATCAATACCTCCCCCATCAAGTGGATCCTTGACCTCAAGGTCCAAATTTGGAAACATCTCCCATAACTTCTTTATTGGCTCCCACATCGCCTCCTTGGCTGGAAGGTGCTTCCATTGCACAAAGTTTTCTTCAACCAGCTGGGTGCCTTGCTTGATCCAATGGTAGTCTAAAATAGATTGTGGCTTCAATAAGACTACCCCTTCATTGGTGAACGGTGGTAACTCGGCCTGTAGCATTTCAATGTTGTCCCCATTGTCTAGGTATCATCTGAGTAACGATACATGAAACACTAAGTGAATGTGCACCCCTTCTAGTAATTGTAACTTATATGCGACAAGCCCAATCTTCTCTAGAATCTAGTAGGGTCCATAAAAACGGCTAGTTAGTTTTCGATGGACCCGTTTGAAGATCGTTTGTTGGCAGTATGGGTGTAGCTTCAAAAGTACCCATTCACTGACATTGAATAAAATATCCCTTCTTTTCTTATCTGCCATTTGCTTCATTCTGTTCATTGAGTTTACTAAGTTGGCCTTTAGTTGCTGTAACAATTCATCTCGGTTTATGAGTTGCTGATCAACTTCATGTACCGGTGAAAGTTCATCTTTGTACTTCAGAATGATGGGCGACAATCTTCCATACAACACCTGGAAAGGGGTTATCCTTGTCGAAATATGGTATGACTTATTATACCAATATTCAACACAAGGTAAATAGTTGTTCTATTTTCGTGGTCACTAATGAACAAAACATTGAAGATATTGCTCGATGCAGTGATTGATGACTTTTGTCTGGCCATCCATCTGAAGGTAGTATGCAGAACTGAGCTATAGTTTGGTGTTTGATAGTTTGAAAAATTCTTTCCAAAAGTTATTGATGAAGATTGGGTCCCAATCATTAATAATTGATTTGGGCATGCTGTGAAGCTTGATGATGCCTTTCACAAATTTCTCTGCTACAAATTTTGCAGTAAAAGGATGACTTAAAGTAAGGAAATCAGCGGACTTACTAAGTCTATCGACAACTACCATGATGATGTCCTTTCCTTGCAAAGACGGTAAGCCCTTAATAAAGTATAAGGTGATGTCATCCCATACTTAGCACAGGATTGGTAGCGATTGAAGAAGCCTAGCTAGAGCTAATGTTTTGGCTTTTATTTTCTGGCATACCTTGCATCCCTTGATGTGTTCTTGCACTGATCTATGCATCCCAAGCTAATAAAATTGCTACCACAATTTCCTGGATGTACGTAGGATGCCCGAATGAACCCCCACCTTGGCGTTATGTTTTTTGTGTAATAGTTTGGCCCTTAAGGTGGCATCGTTCGGAATAATGACTCTTCCTTTGTATAGTAATAGCCCTTGGCACCATGTATATGATCCTTTAGGTTGTTCTGTGGCCACACAAACCTTTGATTGAATGAACTGGTCTTCTTTTGTAGCTTTTTTGAATTTCCTCCCATAAGCTAACCTGCAAAAAGAAAATATAGTGAAGAATGGGAATGCCCTGCTTTCAAGAGAGAACATCAGTTGCAGAGTTCTCATAGCCCAATCTATATTTAATTTCATGATCGTAGCCCAAGAACTTAGCAAATCATTTTTGTTACTTTGGAGTTGCTATTTGTTGCTCTAGAAAATATTTGAGACTATGTTGATTGGTTTGAATATTGAATTTTTGGCTTAGAAGGTAAGGTTGCCTGGCGTGTATGGCTTCAATGATAGCCAACATCTCCTCAGCGTATGTCAACCAGGATTTCTTGGTCACTCCAAGGGCTCGACTCATGTATGTCACCTTTTTGCTTTATTGAGATAGAACCGTTCCAATTCCTTCCCCGAATGCATCCATTTCAATAGTGAAAGCATCATTGAAGTTTGGCATGGATAATATAGGCGTGGTCGTCATGGCTTGTTTGAGAGCAAGGAAGGCAGTTTCTGCTTCTCCATGCCATTGGAATGGGCCTTTTTTGAGAAAATTGATGAGAGGTCAAGCTATAATGCCCTAATCTTTGACTAACTTTTGGTGATAACCTGTCAAACCTAAAAACCTACGTAGTTTCAAACCGTTAATAGGTCGAGGCCAGGCTACCATAGCAGCAATTTTATTTTCATCCACTTTCACACTCTGACTAGTGATGATGTGCCCTAAGTACTCCAATTCTTGGTGCCCAAATGCACATTTGCTAGCTTTAACAAAGAATTTGTGCTACCTCAATATTTTGAAAGTCTGCCTTACATGCACTAAATGTTGATCCCAATCTGGACTATAGATCAAAATATCATCAAAGAAAACTAATATGAATTTTCAAAGATGATGTTGAAAGATGGAGTTCATGATAGCTTGGAATGTTGAAGGTGTATTATATAAACCGAATGGCATAACCAAGTATTCATAATGTCCATTATGTGTTCGGAAAGCAGTTTTATGGATATCACATGGTTGAACTCATACTTGATGGCACTTTGTCCTCGGATCAAGCTTGGTAAAATAAGAAGCACCGTAGAGCTCATCCAACATATCATTCATTGTGGGAATCAAAAATTAGTCTTTAATGGTTGTAGCATTGAGCGCGTGATAATCTATGGAAAGCACCAATTCCTGTCTTTATTTTTTACCAGCAACATAGGTGATGAGAAGGGGCTAGTGTTGGGTCACACAAGCCCAGATTGCAGTATATCTTAGATCTGCTTCTTGATCTCGTTCTTTTGATAATGCACATACCTGTAAGGTTGAACATTAATCGGTTCAGTTCCTTCTTAAGGGCACTGCCGTGGTCAATCTCCCATGTTGGTGGTAAGCTCGAGGGCTCTATGAACAAATCTGAGAATTCCTGCAATAACTCCCACATGCTTGAATGAATATTTTCTTGCAGTTCCGTATGGACAACCTGTAAGCATAAAGCAAATAGCGTATGGCTAGGACGAATTTCTTTAGTCAACTCTTCAATTGATCTAGCTTGGATATTTTGCTCGTTGATGCCAACCAATCTCTTGGTCTGGTTTTCCCACTTGAATTCCATGGTTAACTACCTCCAATCACACATTACTGAGCCAAGCAGCTCAAGCCATTGAATTCCCGAAACTACTTCCAACGCTGTGAGAGGTAAGGAATAAAAGGTTAAGTAAAAAAGGATGCCTTGCAAATCAATTTGTACCTACTCAAACCTCCCTTGGGATATGAGATATTCTCCATTAGCAACTCAGATCGTGAAGGATTCTGTAGGCACCACCGATAGATGCAGCAGATTCGTCATACTCTCACTAATAAAGTTGTGAGTCGATCCGCTATCAATTAATACAATGATGTCATGGGCACAAATTCTGGCAGCGATCCACATGGTATTGGGCATGGTCCATCTTGTTAGTGCATGCAGTGTAATTTTTGGTTCAAGAGGCCTTTGTGATTCTTTTAGTTGACTATTTTTTAGTGACATAATTGTATAACTAGTCACTGCTATCCTCGTAACCCTTCAACATGAGTATCCATGGCCTTTGACATTTCTGTGTTACAGTAAAGCGATCATTACAATTGAAACATAAGTTTTGGGCTCATCTCTGATGCATTTCTTCCCAAGTAGGTTGTTGCATAGGGACAATAGTGGCTGGTGGTGCAGCTCAATTAGTAGGGGGAAGAGCTAGGGGTGCTTGCATTGGTGGTGCAGGCCTTATAAACCTCCTCTATCTAGCAAGTTGATGATCCTTCATTCTTGCTAAACTGATGGCTTCTTTTAATGTCTGGGGCTTAAACATTCGTATACCAACCGAGATGTCCACATTTAAGCCACCCATAAAAGTTCCTACAAGAGCTCTTTGCGTCCATCCTAGTACTTGATTGCCCAAGCGCTTGAATTCCCTCTAGGAAGAGAAGAAGGTGGTGATGGAGGGAGGTTCTTCAGCTCTTTCTTCCTAAATCTTAGATTGGAAGTAGATAAAAAAATAGTAAAGAAGATCACATCGGCTAAAATGGAGAACAAGATATTTATTCTCTAATTTTTGCTACAGGGAGGCTGGGAGAGTAGATTGATTGTCTTTGTCATGCATAAATACACAGATAGACACATTCATTTGGAAGATATTTGCACATTCATTCATACTTCAATTATTGTAATTCTAAAATTTTTGAACCATAAGTTTTAATTTTACATGAAATATCTTGATATTGGATACAAATTGCATGATGGTATCTTTAATCACGGATTGACTTAGGCCATTCTAATTTTAGTTTAAATGATAAAAATGCGTTCATAATTTCATAAGATTTGAGATTTTTAGATCCATTTTAATTTTTTTCTTAGATCTAATCCAACTTTTGTACTTAGCACCACCATTTTTATCTAAAATTTAAATAGTATCAAATAAAAATTATATGAGCCATACGATTTGAATTATTTTTTAAAAATAAATATAAATCTATCAAAATTTTCTTTAATCAAACATCCATGGATTTAAAATTATTTCTCTTATATTAATAAAACTGTTTTAAGAGAAAATTATCATTATAAAATGAATATTTATTGTGCCTAAGAAAATAGAAAGGCATTTTTGTCATGTAATCGATGATGAATCATTCCTTACCTAGAGGTACCTTCTCGCAAATTATGTTAAATTTAAGTTATTTATGGAAAATTAAAACTTATAAGTCAAAAATGTAAAAAAAATCGTGATTTGCTTCGGTCGTACGGACAGTCAAATGCGACGCATGAACTTTGGATGCCCAGTTCCCGAATTCTGATCCCACAGCAAATTACTGGTCCATGCAATCATTGAAAGAAATGCAGCGGATTAGTTTCAAGAAATATGAGGCGTTGAACGGGGATAAGATGAAGAGCATTAATTGGGTTCAAATGGGACCCATCAAGGTGATTTGGGGCTAATCCGTCTATGATTTGTGTAACCGGCTCCAGGTGATCAATGCTCTAACATTTCATGTCCCCAGGGATAAGTTTTCCATTTCAATAGAAATAATTCTTCCGTCTACATTAATTATCCAAATATACACTTTTAATTTGGCCACGAATGCAAAAATTAGGGTTACTAGAAGGCGAGGAATGTAGGAATCGGAACAAGTGCAAATAAACAACTTCCAAGCTACAGATAGGATTCAGAGTTGAGACAGTAAGCTGATCATACTTTCATGTGGTTTGAACAATGCCTCCAAGGGCTTGGCCTTGGGCATTGTGAGCCCTGGTCCCTCCTTCATTTCCACCGTCTCTCCTCCCATCCGCTCCCACTCGAAGCATTGGATCAAAGACCCCACTGTCAGGCTTACCACCTTCATGCCCAAACCTTCACCTGGACATGCCCTCCTTCCATGTCCAAATGGTATAAACTTACAGCCTTCCTTTGCACAGTCAGCACCTTGAAATCTCTCAGGCTTGAATTCATCTGGGTCCTCCCACACGTTTGGGTCCCTATGAATAGCCCAAGCATTGATCAATAGCATTGTGTTACCTGGCACAGTAAAGCCTCCGACGGTGGTCTCTTCTGATGACTCATGAGGCAGTAGAAGCGGCACAACTGGATGCAGTCGAAGGGTCTCGTTGATGATGCAATGAAGGTAGGGGAGGTCGGAGAGATCTGATTCTTCTAGCAAACGATCTCCTACTTGCATTTCCAGCTCGGCTTTAGCTTTCTCTAGCACATGCGGATGGTTTAGCAGGAGAGCCATGGCCCATTCCATGGTCAGAGAAGACGTGTCTGTGCCAGCCGCCAACATTCCCTGATCACATGCATTTCCTTGTAAGGCAGGCAGTACATAATTATCAAGCGAATTTTGCATTTTAGTGTTTGAGAACTGCTAAACATGACTTCAATTGGAGTAGGATAGGGCCTGTGAGAGTTGAAAATAAACATACAATAGGAAAGAAAGAGCTTAGACTTTAGTAGGAACTCGTTTGAAGATTCTAGATAAAAGAAATTTAGTAAAAGATCATGAAATTGGTTAAGAACATTCAAAAAAGGCTTTAATAGTAAAATGATTTATTGGTTTTGATAATTTTTTCTGACGCTTTTAAGAAAGATCGATTCTTTCAAAAGTTTTCCAAAAAGTTAAGAAATTAGCCTTCAAAGCTTTCTAAAGTCGTATATTTTATTTATTAGTTATTACGAAGACCTAAATCCACCCCTTGTATTTATGTTAATTGCTGCTCAAGATTCCTCTAAATAGGCTTCAATGGCAAAGTCGATTCATCAAAGAAGAGATGGCTGGTATTACTATCCAATATCATTTTAAAACAGTCCTGTCCATAGAGAAGCCTCATTTCACCCCATCGGGATAGCGACAAGATCTAAAAGACCAGGCAAATATGCCAACCCAGCACACGAAAGAAATTTTATTGGACAATGGAGATGGAAACGGCGACAGCTAGCTTTAATTTCATATCTCAGAAACAGGGTAACTTCATATGTTCTTCACAAATTCAAAACAGAAAAATTAGCAAATTAATAAGCCAACTTAATTAAATCCCTTTAAAATTTGCACAAGTTCAATTCAATTAAGAAGTAATTGTCAAAATTATGTAATGATCTAAGGATTAAATTAGGCATATTTTGTAGGTCTTTCAACTTCTAAAATTTTGATCATCTTTGTACTAACTGCTAATAGATTGAGTTCCATTTCATGGGTTCCAATTTTGAGAGGAACAGCTTCCAAAAATGATAGGAAAAGGATGAGTAAATGCTCAAAGCAAATGGTAGTCGCTGCCAAGTTTTGCTATATATGCTAAATTTATAAGTCATTTTATCTAGAAAGATTTTAATTTATCCCATTTCACAATTTCTCATCCTAGCTAGAGTGTAGGAAGCAGGATATATACTTACTGCAATCATGCCCTTGATGACATAGTCTGTGTAGTACTCAGGCTCTGTTTCCCTTAAAGATAACAAAACTTCTATCAGGTTCTTTTTCTTCCTTCCCTGCCGGTCGTCTCCCACAAAAGAAAATTCATCATTCTCCTTTCTCTTTCGAAGCTGCTCGTCAATCAGACCTTGCAGGAATTCATTCCTCTCCTTCCCCAGTCTTATCAATCTCTTCTCCACCCTGCCAAAATCAATCCACCCCATAACCGGCACGAAATCTGAGAGATTAGATGCTCCACCCAATGCTGAGCCCTCCTTTACAAACCACCGGAACCACTTCACCTCCTTCGAATCCACTACATTCTCCCCATAATACCTCTTATCAGCAATCATCCCCATCATGGCATTAAAGCTCAGCTCCAAAAACTTGGACTTCAGCTCAGCTATGTATTTTCCCGCTTCCCAGTCCCTGTAAAGGCCTCTCAACAAGGACCCAACTTCTTGCGCTCGGATGGCGGAGAGGCTTTGAACTCTGAACGAGGAGAGTATCTCCACAGTGGCAATGCGACGGAGGTTTCGCCAGTGGGGGCCATAGGAGGCCGACCCGATGCTAGTGTAGTTGAAGCCGATGTGCTTGCCGAAGAGGAGTCGAGGACGGTTGGCGAAGATAACGTCGTTCTTGGAGAGGCAGTCCTCAGCCAAAGACGGGGAGGAGACAAGGAGAACAGGACGAGACCCAAGGCGAAGATAGAGCAAGGGGCCGTGTTGGCTTGAGAGGGCTGCAAGCGAGCGATGAAGGGGTTTCTTGAGGAGGTGGAGATGGCCGATTATGGGGAGAGAAGAAGAAGGTGATGGTGGCAGGTTCTTCAGCTCTTTCTTACTAAATCTTCGATTAGAAATAGACAAAAGGATAGCGAAGAAGACCGTAGCTGCTAAGATGGAGAAGAAGATATACATTCTCTGACTTTTGTTAGGAAGAGAGCAGAGAGACTGTCTGTAATGTGTAAGGACATGCATTGATTTGGCTGGAGCGAAGATCCAAGAACGTGGTTGAATGAATCAACAGATAATTACGCTAGCCATGACGTAGTGATTCCCCTTAAGCATACGGACAGTCAAATGCGACGAAAGAGCTTTCGTTGCCTAGCTTATTCATTCTTATCCCCCAGCGATTTGCTGGCGCGCGCACAATCCTTCATAGGCGACTGTCTTGTGTTATACCTTTTTAAAAAATATTAAAATATATGTAAAATTTGAAATTGACTTAGATTCATTTACTTAAATTTAAAATATTATAAATTTCATATAATTAATATTTTAAATAAAATAAATATTTAAAATATTTCGATACTTAATTAAAAGTATGTGAATCCATTAACAATAAAACAATTTTAATGAATTGATATTTACTATTAAATATTCAAATTTCTGACCAACATAAACATTTAATTAAGATGATAACTGGATTCTTTGCTAAAGGATAATAATTAAATCAATAGTAAGTTTGGATTTCACATATAATTAAGGTAAATCCTAAAACAAAGCATGATTTATAGTCAATTGGCCATTGAAGTATTTCCCCCTATTTATAATGTGTTCTTATTTCGATCTTTCAAATATATGTTAAAGCATGTGAATAAGTAATAAGGAATATTAATATAAAAATTTGATATTTTGACATTTTAATTTAGCCAAAAAATGCCAAAATAAAATTAAAATTGGGGGCTACTAGTTTTTGCTAGTGAGAATAGGGTTTAGGGTTTAGCAGATTTAGGGCCTGTTTGGCCCGGCATTTTGGGAGTGTAAAAGCGCTTTTTTCAGCCAAAATGCAATTCTGCAGTGTTTGGCTGAAATATGAAAACGCGCTTTTCAAACCATAAAAGCCGGAATATGGCTTTTACACGAAAGCTCGGATTTGGAGCTTTTCCCAAAAGCTCTACATGCAAACGCGCTTCCTGTAAGTGCTTAAAAGCCACCACCAGGCCAAACAGGCCCTTAGCTCCACAATGAGAACGTCAAAAAGCCATCATACACTCCCAACAATCCGCCTCTTCAGGGGCTTATTGAAAGAAATCGTAAACAATTTTTTTTCACCAAACGATGTGGGAAAAGGCGGAATTTTTATATTATTAGCGCGTACCTTTTTTGGGCTTTCTTGTTGCAGCAAAGGTAGAGAGTAGAGGACCAGTTAGACAATCTGCAGATTGGATAGCTAACTCTCATGTGCGACTGATTGGCAGTGAAATGGGCAAACATTAATTTTCATATATAAATGGACCACTAAAATGTAAATGCAACAGAGTAGCCAAAAGTGCAGAGATCGAATGTAATAAAGATTGGCGTCCTCTTCTGTTAGTGCCAATAACTTGAATCAAGTGCCAATGCATTCATTAATAGGCCAAGATGATGCACTCATATCCACTATATCCTCACCATAATACCGCTTTTGGGCAATCATCCCCATCATCACTTTGAAAGTTAGCTCCGACAGCCACGACTTCAGCTCCACAACGGATTTACCCATCTGGCAATCCTTGAACAGGGCTTTTGCCAAAGACCTCTTTGGCTCGGATGCCAGAAAGCATTTGGACTTGGAATGAGGATAGGATCTCGATCGTGACGATGCGGCGTAGTTTGCGCCAGTGGGGGCCATAGGAGGCGGAGCCGATGGCGGAGTAATTGAATCAAAGGGGCTTGCAGGTGAGGACGCGTGGGCGCTTGGCGAAAACGATATCATTCTTCGAGAGGCAGTCTTCTGCTGAGGAGGGGAAAGAAACGAGGAGGACAGGGGCGAGAGCCGAAGCTGGGAGAGAAGAAGGTGGTGATGGTTGGAGTTTCTTCAGCTCTTTCTTCCTAAATCTTCGATTCGAAATAGATAAAAAGATACTGAAGAAGACCGCAACTACTAAAAATGGAGAAGAAGATATCCATTCTCTGATTTTTGCTATAGGGAGGCTGGGCGAGGCGATTGACCGTCAGTATCATGCATAAATACAGGGATAGATGCATTCATTTGGAAGATATTTGCATATTCATGCCTTAATTATTGTAATTCTGAAATGTTTGACCCATAAGTATTAATTTTACATGAAATATCTCGATGTTTGACACTAATTACATGAAGGTACCTTCAATCATGGAACGACTTCAGGTCATTCTAATTTTAGGTTAAATGATAAAAATGCATTTTTAGTTGCAAAAGATTTGTGATTATTAGATCCATTTAACCATTGTTATCCAAAATTTAAATATTATCAAATAAAATGTTATATGAGCCATACAATTTGAATATTTTTTTAAGAATAAATATAAATCTATCAAAATTTTCCTTAATCAAATAGCCATGCCTTTAAAATTATTTCTCTTATATTAATAAAACTACCTTAAGGAAAATTATTATTATAAAATGAAATATTTATTGTGCCTAAGAAAATAGAAAGGCGTTTTCATAATTTAATGGATGATCAGTCATTCGTTGTCTAGAAGTACCTTCTTGAAAATTATGTTAAATTTTTAGTTATTCATGCAAAATTAAAACCTTTAAGTCAAAGATGTATAGAAAACGTGACTCACTTTAGTCATACGGACAGTCAAATCAAATGCGACGCAACAGCTTTGGATGCTCAGTTCTTGAATTATTATCCCACAAAGAAAGGGGTATTTCCAAATCCGTCCCCTTATTTTTCCTTCAATTCTAAATTCATCCCCACATTTCAGCATATCCCAAATCCATCCCCTTTTCCCAAAATCTATTCCTAATCCAACCCCCCACCCCACCCCCCCCCCCCCTCCGGCCACCGGAGCCCGAAACTGGACATTTCTACCCCTTCATACGAGCTGGTGTGTGGAAAAGAAGCCTCACCCTCTCTCTTTCCAACCTATCTTCCTTCCCTCGTAGTTGCCTTCCCCTTCCTTCTCTGGTGACCGACCGACTCCCACTGCCCTACCTCTCCTTGTTTGCAACCTGCGGCTTTCTCGGTGAATGGCTCCATCGTCCCCTCTTCCCCCTGCTATGCCTCTTCTTCTTCAACCTACGGCCCCCTCTTCTTTTCCCAATTGCGCCCCTTCTTCTTCAACCTGTGACCCCCTCCTCTTCTCCCTGCTATGCCCTTCTCCTGGTGAATGCCTCCGCTTCATCTCGACGTTTCTCCCCGTTACTTGGTAAGGGAACTTGCATTTCCCTATGGATTATGTATTTTTTACTGAATAATGATTGTTTCTAAAAATGTAAATAGAGATATGTTAGTAAGATTAATGCCTTATTATCCATCGATTACATGTCAATATAGTCTCTATTTGATATTGTAATCACACACGAAAAAAAATCCTCAGCAATGGTTTTACCGTTGTCCTTTTTGGGTAAGGCTCGAATTGCTTTTACTAGAGAAGAACTTTTTTCTTATATATATTTAATAAAACTAACAAAATTAAAATAATTTACAGGGTAAGTATGATTGTGGGTTCTTTGCTTGGTATGATATGTATTGTAATCAGAATGCATACATGAAAAATGATGAGAGTGGAAATTGAAGTGAAGACAACCATAAGATTTTTAATGAAGGAAGAGCCACGACAGCGGGTTCAAGTGGACATATATGTATGGGCTGCAATAAAGTGTCAATATTGAAGAAGGAACTAGAGCTTTCAAAGAGGGAGATTGAGATAATTAAGAAAGAGACTAAGGTATTGAAGATATTGGATGAATTGTAGAAACTGAATCTGCCTTAGGATTGGTTGTGTTTTGTACTGGGTCAAGTGTTTTGTTTGAATCACGAGATACGTAAGAGTTATTCAATGTGTTGAAAGTATATTATATTCGCATCATGTAAAATAACATGTTATGTATTCATCATGCTTAATGCCATAATATGATGCTATTTAGTCAAGCTTGTAATGAGTACACCCAATTACATATGCCTGTACTGCATGAAATAGGAGTGTGCCAAGACAAGTACTTCTTTCAAAAATATAAAACTTCTTTGCACATGTAAATGCATAAAAATAAGTTTTTTTTATTTTTATAAATTTGAAAATACTTTTCTCAAACGTCAAAATAAACTAAAACATACTAGTATGCACATATGATATCTGAAGCGCTGCATTTATCACTTAATGCCGAAAGCCGACATCACAAGGCACCTGGAACATATCTTCTTCAATGCAACTAATACTTTCAGGTGCCTCGAGATATCTACTTCCAAGAGGCACCTCTATCAATCGACTTTCGAGCAACCGATGTGAAAAGGCGCCTTGTGCAAGGTGCCCCATGCATTCGACTGCGAGCTTCCAGTGGGATATGATGGGTTTGATGGTTGCAGCCGATTTCACAAGTCGCCTGGTATGATAGCCGATTACTCAGGCTCCTTGTCCTAAGGTGCCTCGGCTTGAGGTGCCTAACGATTTGAGAATACAAAAGTGCACGACCATCCGTTTCTACCCCATTCAAAACCCTCTTCTTAAGCACCTCCAAAATCAACTCCATTCTCCTGTAACTCAAAATTTGAAAACTCCATTCCATTTTTTACTTAGAATCGTAAGCCTCTTCAATGGCTCCTAAGGTTGCTATTTCTAGGTCTTCAATGACTTCTAAGACTGCTATTTCCAGGCCTCCCCTCAAAACTAAATGCCTTAAAAGAGGGGGAGGTGGAGGTGGAGTTAAAAGGGGTAGAAGGGGAGGAGTGTCATCATCGAGGGCAGTAACATCTCCTATGGCTTCTTCTTCATCTTTTGAGTCAAGAAGCCTTCATACTAGTACTACAAGTAATGACTCACATTCTTTGTCCTTACATACTAGTAGTAGTGAAAAGGAAGAAAGGAATGTAGAAGAGAGAGAAGGGAGAAGTAAATAGGGGAGTTGTTGAATGGAGGATAGATATGTTTCATGTTAAGAAGTTGCCCAAAAAAGTGGGGTGGAGGGGGGGGGGGGGGGGGGGGGGGGGGGGG